>PVKA01052754.1:0-11555 GCA_004027165.1 Ctenomys sociabilis
GGGGGAACAAGGGGGAGGAGAATAAAACACAATGGCTAAGAAGGTTGGAAAGGTTGTGGGAAGAGTGTACCTGTAGAGGCTGGTGCAGAGCCATCTTTGGGCTTTGGGGCAGGGACACAGCTGACTCTAAAACCTGTCAACAGAGAGGCCAACCTTATGTTACAAGTTGAGATATTTGGATGAACAGGTACCAGGCTGGTGCAAGTAGCACTAACACTTGGCTGTGCAATTAGCACTAATGCTTGCCTGAAAGCCAGAGAGAGATAGGTTTATTAGGACTAGGAAGGGCCAGGTGGGCCTCGAGGCACTCCCATGTGGGGCCCCAAAAGGAAGTGGGAATTAAACCTGTTTCTCACACTCTTTCCTTAGGGTCTCCATGGGAAGTCTCAGGGAGGGATTTTCCAATGAGCAAGACATTTGGGATCAGAAGTCTAGGACAGCTGAGAAGCCCCATGAAGGAAAGGATATTGACATTTGTGGTGGGGAAAAGAAGGTAGCCTGTTTCCAAGGGAGAATATGCAGCAAGTGGTGGGAGGTTAAGGCTGAGGAGAGAGACCCCTTGCTGTTCCAGGGGACTTTGTGTCCTGGGACTCAGTAGTCCCCTTCTCCCAAGACTGTAAGGAGGGAACCAGGTGTGGGATATAGAGTCACTTTTCGAAGGGCTGCAAGGAAAATAGTCATGGACATACTGGAACAGGTTGCTAAGGGCAAAGCTGAGGTCCTGTGGCAGTGTGCAGCTGAGGAAGGTAAGAACTGAGAGCTTAGGGGGGCTGTTCTGAAGTCCCTGGGCAAGAGCCTTCCATGTGAACTGGGTGGAGAGAGAGGGAGGAATGAAGTGCTGGGAACAAAGGCTGAGGAGTGGAGTGGAGAAGGCACTTCTGAGATGTAAAACAGCAAGATGCTGAGGGGGGAGGGTCCGGGAGAGGAGGGCATGGGGTGGGGCACTGTGAAAGGGAACAACTGCCTCTCCTGGAAGACCTTAGGCTAATCAGAAGGGGCCATCAGGTTTATTCACAGTAAGGACAGAATGCTGTGGTGGGAAGACAGGGATGAGGACTCAGGCTTTGGTGGGTGGGAGGCCAAGATGGTCATGGGAATGGAGGGGCCTTGGTTGACTGTAATGGCTCAAAGAGGGTCCTTCAGGGTTATTTTGAAGGGCTGCTGGTGGCCCAAACAACCTGTAATCTGATGAGTTGGATCAGCTCAGCTGGGAAGTGTTTTTATTTATTTATTTTTTATTTTATTGAAGTACAAATATCAATGAGACAGTTTTAACACAACATAACAGGACAGATTTGATAAATTAATACATTTCAAACTGTTTTCATAATGTTTTGGTATCGTATAAGGTGCATATATGATATTATACTTACAGACATTATTATAGCAGTTGTCTCTTATCAGTAAATTAAGAGAGTGTAGCTGTTTATGTATCTTATTTTTTATACCTGAATTACAGCAAAGATTCAATAATTAATACTTTCTACCTTGTTATTTTCCTAGTGGTTGTCCATAGTACTAGAAGCCGACAGCTTTTCTTCTGGATGGTTAACAACCTAAGTTCACAGATTAAAATTGGAGAAATAGAAGAGCCGCAAGCTCAGCCAACATTTTGGCCCTAGCCTTTGAAGGTCAGCGAAGACTCAAGACATAGGAGAACCTGTACTGTAACATCATGAAACTCAGTTGAGCCCCAAATTTTCTGAACAAGGAAGTTTTTCTTAGGGGCCATGACTAATAAGATAAGGAAGGGCTCAGAGGAAGCCAGGGAATGTATGTCAATGTCCCCACAAGTGGGGTCAATCTCCTCTCCAAAAGGGCATGGAACAATGGGGAACTAGCAAGAGTGAGGAAGGTGGTAAGGCTAAGGAGCAGCAGAAGGGGTGATTCATGGCTGGTGCTTCCATCAGATCCTTCCTTCTAACCCCTGAGACAGGGAAGGGAGCAGACTTCCAAGCCCTCAATAAGGGCTGGCTCCTGAATGGGCCAGAGAGCTAACCTGTTTTCCAGACACTGGCATTAGAACTCATGGATCTGTTGATGATGTAAGGGAGGGGCCTTGGAATCTGACCAAGTCAGTCAGCTGGAGAGAAGGTGATGGGGGCTGCTGGGTCCTCTTCAGTTTGCCTGGAGAGGAAAGCTGGGGAGAAAGGCTTTTCAGTGACCCCACCATCTGATGTTAGGACAGGGCTTCACAGCAGCCCTGCAATTGGGGCGAACTTTTGTCTAGTGGCCAAAATTGCCACAGTGAACATAGTTGCTAGGGTGGTGTGAGGTGTAGCCTTTGGCAAGGTTTTCAGTGGAGAGGTCAAACTAGGGAGGCCAGGACTGGATATCTGGCTTCAGTCTGCTTCTTTTTAGCGTTCTCTGTTCCTCCTCTCAGTGTTGAAAATTTTAAGGTTGAAGTTTCTGAGCTCCTTCTTGGGTGCTTGATATCCACTTGTTAGTTTTGGAGTTTTTTGTGGATGTCTGGTTAAAACTGGGAGACTGAGCAGAGGTGCAGAACAAGCAGGCCTCCAGGAGAGCTGGACAGGTGTTTGTGTGTCTAATCGTGGACTCTGAAACATGGCTCACAAGGAGGGCCAGGGCTTGTCTGCTTTCTGGGTGATTTCTTGGCTGCACTCACAGTTGACCTGCTTTGTTTTTCTTTTATTTTCATCATTCCTGTCAGGGGCCAAGGGAGCCTATGTTCACAATCTGTGCTACCTGGTTTGCCAAATTGAAATGCTCCCGTGGTCCCAGGGTTCAGACCCAGAACCCTGGGGTTGTCTGTGTGTGCCTGCCAGGGTCAGGCCTGCACTGGAGCGCATCTGGCACGGCTTTCAGCCATGGGAAAGTGTGCTCACTTTCTCATCAGAAAGTGTGAGCAGGAGGCAGCAAACCCCTTCCTAGGCGAGCCCTGCATTACAGCGAACAGCAGGAATCTTTTTCTGGAGTTAGTAGGGTGGTCTGAGCAGGACCCCACTCTCGGCTTGGAAGTGCTCTACAACAGTAACTGGGAAAGAAACACGAGTGTGGAGAGAGCTGTCAGTGCCTGCCACCTCACACAACCAGGGCAGGGTCAGAAGAGGCTGGGCGTGTCAGGTGCAAGACAGCGCAGGTCTCAGGGGAGGAAGGGGTGTGTCCAGGAGGGAGGGGGTCTGGGGCGCGGGTGGGGCTGATGGGTGTCACAGGACAGGAGGAACTCTGGCAGCAGGTGCTGGTGCGGGGGTGCCGGCCTGGCAGGGGTTGTGGGAGGAGTGGGGAGCTAGAGTGCGATGGTCAGCAGCACTGAAGTCAGCAGAGGAGGGTGCATGGGTCAGCAGGGGAACTGGGGCTTCCACAGGTTACACATGCGGTGGGAGGTTTTGTTTAGTGAGAGAAATCTGAAAGGAGGAAAGAGTAAGAGTGAAGATTGCTCATGTGGGTAAGAGCATGGATAGAGGAATCCTTTGACCATTTCTCTGGAGAAAGTTGAGAAGGTCTCAGAATTTGAATACTGGAACTGCCCTTGGCTGACACCTCACGTCTATACAGGGGCTGCAGGCAAGTGTAGTAAAAGGTCAAGTTTTTATTTTAGTTTCTGCTTTTAGCCCCAGTTTGGAAAGATTACACAGGAGATAGCTGAAGGAGAGTCTCCCGAAGTTTTTGAGGAGTATTGTCCACCGTGGGGGGCGGTAAGAAAGGTGGCTGGGTCCGGCAAACTGGTCTTTGGGACATCGCAACTGGTCTCCCGACTCGCGTCTGTGGGCTCCCAGAGCCGGAGGGGGTCGCCCTGAGCCCTGGAAGAAGCATCCCCTCATCAGAGTGCAGGGCGCCTCCCCTTCCTGGTGTTCCCAAATAGAAAGCAGGGAGGAAGGAGAAAGGGAGATGGTGCGCTGCTTCCTCTGCACTGCGAGGAGAAGCCAACTCGGCCAGAAGTGTCCCCGCAGGAGTGGCAGTGGGGAAGCAGCAGTGCCCAATGTCTAGTTTGAGGTCAGGCTGAGGTCATGAAAGGGAGGGGAAGTCTCTCAAGGGACAGCAGGCTCCCCAGTCAGGCAACTGGTGTTCAAAAGTTGGCTCAAAAGTTCCATTCTGAGGGCCTGCCTGACAGCTCAGCGGACTAAAGCGCCTGCTTGGGCAGAGCGCAGCAGAGGCTGGGGTTAGATTCCCCTGTGTGCTGTGCTGGCTCCACCCTGGTGAGCACTGAGACGACTGAGACAGGGCTTGGTGGCGTGCGCCTGTAATCCCGGCACTTGGGAGACCGAAAACAGGATCATTACGAGCACAATCTACGTAGGTAGGCCTTGTAGACCTGGTCCTAAAAGCAGGAGAAAAAGAAAATTCAGCTCTGACCAAAGCACAGTCTGGCAACAATATGCAGTGTGTTAATTATTGTAACTGTCCTACTAACCTGTCTTAAAACAGTCTCATTGCTATTTGTTTCTCAATAAAATTAATTAAAAAAGTGAAAAAAAACTGTGAAGAAAAATAAAAAACAAAACAAAGCAGAGTCTGGCCAGAGCCTCCCAGTCCGCTGCAGAAGGCCATCCAGCCGGGGCAGCCAGCCCTTTGGAAGGAGGGAAGTGGAGGCTCCCAGGAGCTGGGTGGGTGGGGGCCGGGCTGCCACTGCGCAGGCTTCTCTGCTTGCAAGGGAGCCCTGCTCTCACTCCCTTTCCTGGGTTTTGGCACCAGATGAGTGAGAAAGAAGGAATGAGAACCCACAGTCCATGCAGGTTCAAAGCCTAGAGGACCTTCTCGGTGTGCTTCTCTGTGCCCGCAGAGCCTGGTACCAGGAATAGAACTCATGACCTGTGCTCTAAGAGGATTCTTAGAACAGTTTTTTTTTTTGGGTGGGGCTTTGAGGGGCTTTTCAGAGAAACTGCAGACTTGTAATTTGCTGATGTGAACTCTGACCTGCGGACATGAGGCTGCTCATGATCTAAGTAAAATAAAACCCGTGCTTCTCTGCGGTGGCAGGCAGGCTCATTCAAACTGGTGGTGACCCTGTGTGGACCCTATCCCACCTATCTCTCTCCCTGTCTGTCTTGTCTTTCCATCTATCAATCAACCATATCTACCATTATCTACCTACCTACCATCTACCTATCTACTGAGAATTTTCATATAAGAAAAACCATGTGTTATTTAACCTTGTGTGTCAGAATTGCCTCACTTAACATGGTGTCAGGGTACATCCATTGTCCTACAAATGACTCAAGTTTATCCTTTTTATGCTAGAGTAGTATTCTGTTTTGTCTAAATACCAGAATGTTGGGAGGCCTATCAAGTGGAGCAGCATGGCCAAACCTTGTGGGGTGCGCTTAAGCGAGGAGGCTCACAAATAGGTAGACTTCTTCAGACAAAATCTTTTCCAGGAGGCTGAAGAAATCCTCCACAGATTTCTACAGAAATCACATACCTAGTTCGCTCTTGCACGAGGACTCCCTCAGTGTGGCAGACCTGACCTCCCTTCGGGCCCCACGAGACATCCCTACCCCAGACCCTCCACCCAAGGGTGATGAGATGGAAACAGGTAAGCAGGAAAAGAAAGAAGTCCCTGAGTTGGCTTTCTCCCTGGGAATGAGAAACTCCTGGCCCTGCTTGTTCTAGCTAACTCAGAAGTGTGGACTCTCAAAGAGAAGCGCATTCTGGCGATTGCATGGATTAGCACCTGATCCCCAAGATTGAGGATGGAAATGATTTGGAGGTAGCAATTCAGGAGAAAGTTCTGGAAAGGGTGAATTCAGTCAAGACCAAAGTAGAAGGCAGCCAGCGAACCATTTACGTGTACTTCTCAGAATGTGGGGACGCTGTGGCCAAGGCCATCCAGGAGACCCATGTAACGAATTACTGGGCCCTGGTGCATGAGAGAGATGCGGGCACTTATGGGCATCTCAGGGCCATGGTGCTGGACCTAAGAGCCTTCTATTCAGAACTTTATCATATCATCAGCAGCAACCTGAAGAAAACTGTCAACCCAAGGGGCGAGGAGAAACCATCTATGTAGTGAGCCCAAGACTAGAAGAAAAAATAACCTGTTCTTTGTAAAATAAATAAATAAATAATACATGCATGCATACATACATGCATACCAGAATGTCTTACCATTCATCTGCCAGTGGACATCTAGGTCGAGCATAGGCATGTATATGCAGTGTCACTGTGGTGTGATGTCTTTACATCTTCTGGGAAGGTGCTTAGAAGGGGTATTAGTTACTTTTCTTCTTGCTGAGACAAAATAATCCTGAAAGTTAAGGTAGGAAAGGCTTATTTAGCTGACAATTTGTAAGGAACTCAGTAGATAATCCAGGGCAGCCCAGCACATGACAGAGAGATAACAGTTCATGGCAGCAGAAGACAGCAACAGCAAATGAAGAAGAGAGAGAGAGACAAGCCTCTTTCTGTCCCTTACATTGTATCCAGTTTACTGGGATTTGGGAAGTGCCCGTACAATCAGTGGACTGATTCAGCAACTACCCACTCTCCATCCCAGCACCCTTAACCCCAGCATTACGCTCCAAATAATCTACATTTGCCCTCTGAAAAAGTCCTACCTGAGACTCTTGGTGGGGGGAATCTAGGCACTAACTGTGACAGAAAGAGAATAGCTGCCCTATTGTTTACATTAAATGGTTTAAGGACTACTGGTGTTAGGTCTTCTCTAAACTTATTTAGAACTTAGCCGCGATCTTTTGGGGCCTGGGCTTTTCTTGGTAGTTTTCTTTTATTGCTAATTGAGTTTCACTGCCTGATGTTGGCTTAGTCAAGATACTTATATCTTCTTGAGACAGGTATAGCAGTTCAGATGTATCTAGGAATTTATCCATTCCCTCTAAACTTTCTGTTTTATTAGAGTATAGTTCCTCAAATTAGTTATTGATAACCTTTGGGATTTTGCCAGAATCTGTTGTGATTTCAACTTTTCCATTTCCTAAGCAGGTGCTTTAGACCATTGAGCTGTCTTGCCAACCCCCAAAGGGTTTCATTAAGTCATTAAGTTGTTCAGGCTGGACTCAAACTTGGTATCCTTCAACCTCAGTCTTCCAGAGTGCTGGAATTATAGGCATGTGCCACGACACCTAGTTTTTCAGCTTTTCCATTTCTAATTACATAGACTTGGGTGCTTTCTTTCCTTATTTTGATAAGATTAGCTAAAGGCTTATCTATTTGGTTTTATATTTAAAAAACCCAACTTTCTGGTTCCTTGATTCTTTGTATTCTTTTCAGTCTGAATTTCATTAATTTCTGCCCTGAGCTTTAGAAGCCCCCTTCATCATGTTAACTTTGGGTTTGGAGTGCTGTCATTTTCTCAGGACCGGAAGGTGCATCATTAGGTCATTTATTTGAGCTATTTCTCTCTTTTATTGATGTGAGACTTCACTGATATGAATGTCCCAACTGGGCTACTTTCATTGCTCCCCAGAGGCCCTGTTATGTCATTCTGGTACTATGATGTGATTGCAGGAACTGTGTAATTTCTTCTTTAATTTTACCTGTGATCCACTGATTACTTCAGAGAGCACTGTATAATCTCCATCCAATTGAAGAATTTATGTAGTTTATTTTGTTGTTGATTTATAGTTTCATTACAGTACAATATGTTACTATGCATCAGATAATTTGATTCTTTTGCATTTATTTAAAAATGCTTAATTGAATAGTATGTTCTATTTTCGAGAAAATGCCATGTGTTGCTATGAAGAATGTGTATTCTGTTGCTGTTTGGTGGAACCTCTATTAAGTCCATGTGTTCAGTGTTTTGTTGCAACTTTGATTTTTTTTTGTTGATTTATTTTTTTAGTCAATCCGTTGATTTGTGACAGTGGGTCATTGAGGTCCCTATGACAACTGTATTGATGCTTATCTGATTTTTGGGGTACATTAATGTTTGTTTTATAAAGATGGGCATCCCAGCATTTGGTGTGCACAAGTTTATAATCATTAACTCTTCCTGTTGAATTGTTACCTTAACTAATATGTAGGGATTTTCTGTCTTTTTTGATCAGTTCTCACTTAAAATGCTCTGTCTTCAGTGAGGATAAGAGCTGTTTCTTTTCTTTTTTTTCTGGGTTCCCAGTATGTGGAATGTTGTTTTTCATCCTTTGAATTTTAATCTGTGTCTTTGAATTAAATGGCTTTCCTGCTTTCTTTCTTCAACCATTCTGCCAGTCTGCATCATTTATTTATTTATTTATTCATTTATTTTTTGTTTTTTATGTATTTGGTTGAGGGTCTCACTATGTGGCTCAGACTCATAGTGATCCAATTGTTTTCAGCCTTCTCAGGGCTGGGATTACCAGCACTAATCTGCATCTTTTGATAGGGAATTGAGAGCATTCACCTTGAAAGTTTCTGCTGCAGATCGCTGGCTTCTTTCTGTGATGGCGTTGTCCTTCCTTTTGTGATTTCCCCACTCCCGCCCCTTGGGCTTGGCTGCCTGTCCCCACCAGGCGTGTTTGTTCTTCCTGACTCCCTGGACTCGTCTTCCTTGTCTCTTTCTAGGTCCTATTTTTGAGAATTTTTTGCAATGCTGGATTGGCAATAACAAGTTTCTTGAATTTCTCCTTGTCATAGAGACACCTTATTTCTCCATCAATTAAAAATTGCAGGTTACATAAATCATGATAGGAAGTTTTATCTTTCAGAACATGAGAGACTTCTTTCCAAGCCCTTTGGTTTGAATGAAGGTTTGGGCAGGGAGATCTGCTGTGATTCTACTGGGTTTACCTTTGTAAGCGATTTGTTTCCTTTCTGTAATAGCTTTTAAGATTTTATCCCTGTGATGGGCTTCTGGAATATTCATTTATTATTATTATTTTTTATTTTATATATTTAGTACAATCTCACTATGCAGCTAGAACTCACAGTGATCCTCCTGTTTTCAGTCTGCCCAGCACTGGGATTGCAGGCATGCGTCACCATGCCCGGACTCTGTTGCAGGCTTAATGCACTGTAAGGGTTGGGCCAGCATAGCATATGGGTCCCTGGGCTTTCTGAAGCAAATGCTTAGGGCCTGCTTAGACAGAGCACAGCGGCCAGGGTTTGATCCTTCACGTACTGTGCTGGCCCCACTCCAGGGGCGCACTGAGCAGTGACAGGCTGGGCGTGGTGGAGCGTGCCTTGTAATCCCAGCCCTTGGGGGGCTGAGAACAGGAAGATCACTGTGAGTCTGGTCTATGTAGTGAGACCCTGTAAACCCTGTACAAAATGCAGAATGAATGAATAAATACATAAATAAAGCAGGCGCTTAGTCTGCTATCTCGCTGGCCCTTGGAAGTTTTAGTATCTGTGGCATGCAGAGACTCTCCTTTGGTCTTAGATATTTGGTTCTCTGTTCACCTCACTGCTCTGCATGTTTGTTTTTTCCTCTATATTTGAAGTTTCCTGCTAACAGATTTTTTATATCATTTCTGTTGTCTTCCGATTTTTCTCGCATTCTAGCTGTTCCTAGATCGGTTGTCTTTGTGTCCTCTGAGGACTGCTTTCATTGTGCCCCCAGGTTCTATTAAGCTGTATTTCTGTTTTTTCCCCCTGCTGTGTGTTCCCTATATGTCCTTTCTGTTTGATTGCTTGCCTTACCTAGTGGTTTCTTTCTGACATTATTCTTGGAATTGTGGTCATTTTTATTTCTATGTAGGATTATTGTTTGTAGGGTTATACTCTTTGTAGGGTCGGTTTGATGGTCATGAATTTCTTCAGTTACTCTTTACTGTGAGAGTATCCTATTTTACCACTGACTTTGAAAGATAGCTTTGCAGGATACATCAGTCTGGGTGGAAGATGCTTTCATTGAGGACTTGAAATACTTCCCTCCAAGCTCCTGTCACTTGAGGGCTTGCTCTCAGAAGTCTGCCCTGGTTCTCATTGGCTCTCTTGTAGAGGTAATCTGTTTATTTGTCTGACAGGTTTAATTGTTCTGTTTTTGTGCTGAAGTTCTGGGATCTGGATGTAGATTTATTTTGCTTGTGGCTGTTTTGAGTTCTATATGTCTCACTTGTTTCTATGTCAGACTCTTTCCATGTGGGAAATTTTCTCTTACTTCTGTAAACAGTTCTTCTTATGTCATTTGTGTTGACTTCTGCTTTTTCATTGACATCTACCAGTCCTACCTTGCTTTTCTTGCATCATCTTACAACTTCGGAATTATTTCCTACTACCTTGTTATTTTTAAAGGATCTTTCGTTTCATGATTGTTAGCTGTGATCTTGTCTTCAGGGTCTGAAACTCTATCTTGAGTTTCATTCCATAGTTTTTCCAGATTTCAGTGAAAGTTTTAGTTTCCTTGATATCTCTGTAGGGATCCAATGGTCTTACTGGGAACGGTTCTACCTGGGAAGACACGGTGGCAGGAATCAGAAAGATCACGAGAAGACAAAAGCTAGGCCAGGTGGTCTGCCTGATGGGCAAGACTAACTCAACCAAAACGATCTTTTATCTATATTTTTGCAAAGTTTGCAACATGTGACACCAACTAATAGCTGATCTTAACCAGACAGGATGTTTTTCTCAGGACTGAGGTAGCTTGTTTGCTTTAGGTGCTGAGGTCCAGGCCCACCTACACACATTTGGTCAATTTCCTAGTTTCCTGCAGATCCCAGCATAGCTCTTTCAATCTATTTCATGTATTTTGTTCTTTTCTATATTGTTCATTTAAGCTTCTTATCATTTCCCTATGCTCTCTTTTTTGTTTTTTAATCTATGTCTTCTCAAGATATGCTGAGCAATTCCTTCATCATGATTGTTATTTATATTTTACCCAAGAGATTATTTTTGATCCAATTTCCAGATCCCGCCCGCCCCCGCCCAACCCCTGAGACCGGCCAGAGACAGCGCGGCCGACTCCACCATCTTGCTCCAGACCGCCCGCGCCTGCCCAGCCCCAGAGACCAGCCTGAGACAGTGGCTGACTCCAGCGGCCTCCTGGATCCCGCGCCAAGCTCTCCCAGCGAGAGCGAATTTACAGGTCTCACCAGGCTTCCCAGATCAGTGAGAGTGTGGTGAGTCTGAGGGAGAGCCTTTGGCTTCTTCCCACACGCACTACGCGGATCCCTGTCCCCAACCCCTCCAAGCCAGTGACTGGCCTGAAACCTCAGGTCCCACTCACCAACACCTCCCCGGATCCCCTGACCTAAAGCCCACTGATTGAGTGGGAATTTCCCCGATTCTCTGGGCATCAAAGGTCAGTGAGTGTAGAACCCCAGGCCCGTCGTGCCTGAGATACATTTCCCAGGGATTAAGCTGCCCGTCACCTCACGTGGCCCAGTGACAGCTCCAGGCACACTGTGCCAGAGAAACATTTCCAGGTGATTACTGGTCCCACCCCACAGCCCCAGACCCAGTGCAGGTCAGCCTGGAGTGAGAACTCCTAGCCTGCCACACCGGAGGGACATTTCTAAGCAATCCACGGTCCCACGCTATGGACCGAAACCCAGCACAGCCTGGCCTATAAGTGAGGGCTCCAGGCCCACTGCACCAGAGGGACCTTTCGTAGCCTTCTTGATTTACGGCCTGTAGACCCGGACCCAGCACAAGCTGGCCGGCTCAGTACAGCCTACTCAGTAAATAAGATCATCCACTATCCTTTTGTGAGCCCA
>PVKA01052755.1:0-11557 GCA_004027165.1 Ctenomys sociabilis
AATTGGCAGGAAACTCCAAAGATATTGCTGACATGCACATGAGACTGATGATATAGTATAAGGATAATAAAAAATGGTTGAACTTAAATTTTATATAGTCATGAACTGAGAAGAAGTAAAACATGTATAAGTGAGACAGAAATCCTAAATTATCTTGGGTGGATAAATATGACAATTTCTGCGTTAAACTACAATAGAATATATGATGCATCAAAATGGAAAAAGTCTGAATTTCAAAGTTAGTCATAGAAAGCACTCAGAATGTAATAGTGGAAGAAAAACAAACACTGAAAATAATGAGTAGTCACTAGTGAGCTGTAAGTGAGCTTGTCTAGTATCCTGATAAAGTTATACTTTTAGACTCTTGAAAGAGACACACGATGGAGACTAAAACTCATTTGAAGAAACTCTTAGTAATATACAGATTTGACAAGAAGGCAAAAAAGGTAAAATGAAGAAAATTATACAGCAAATAAAATTTCAATTGCTTAAAAATAATGGAAAGTGGTCATCTTTAAAGCAATGAGATGATGTGCCGACCTGGCCCTGCCCCTGGGTCACTCTGAGACAGGGATTGTGACTGGGCGTGGTGATTCCTGCAATCTCAGCGCTTGGGAGACTGAAAACAGGAGGATCACTACTAGTCTGATCTACATAGTGAGACACTGAACACCCTATATCTCCTATACAAAATGCATTAAAAAGGTAAAATAAATCAATCAGAGAAAAAATACTTATATAGGAATGAAAATAAGGTCATTGCAAATATTCAAATATCTTGAAAATATTGAAAAGAATATTAACTCAGAAGTTGATACCCAGTGAAAACATATTTCAAATCAAATAGGAAAAAAATGCTGATTTCCAAATTCAATCACAATGGTGTGCATTACATCAAAAATGAAAGAAGTCCTCTAGGCAGACAGAGCATGGCACCAGATAGAAATCTAGATCTCCACAGAGTGGTGACAGCAAATTGAACTGGAAATATTCAACTGTGTCTAAATATAAACATGACTTTAGTGTATCCATTGGTTTAAATGATAACTGTTCGCAGTAAAAGTAATAACAATGCATGACAAAGTCCACAACAGAAAGCGGTAATACGTGTGCTAATGATGTGAAGCTAGCAGAGGAGAGATGGAGGCATTCATTGGGTTTTCTTGCGTTTATCTAGTCCTCTTTATAACTGATCTTGCCACTTTTACTTTTTATACCTGAGATGCTAACAAAGAGTCTAAAACAGCCCATACATGAAAGATTGCACTTTCTAATGATACAATGCTTTACTGTTTTACTGAATCCCTTAGCAAAGACATCTTGTTGCCCCAGCTTCAGACATTGCCCTGGGCATATCCCTAGCTCTCTTTATTTATAGTGTGAACATAGTGTGATAAGCGGACAGTATAAATCCAGGCCAAAGTAGTTCTGTTTTCTGTTAAGGAAGGAATTTGTGCAGAAAATGTGGTTCCTTGTGTTATTAAAGGGAATTAAGACCACACTTTTGATAGATTGCTTCAGGTTCCTGTTGTCTTTGTGAGAAATGATTGAAATTGCTCTGAGGTGCCACATACATTTCTTAAAAATTTGAAGTGATACGTAAGAATTATACATGCTTGTGTAGTACCTTGTATGGTTTCCCTACATCTACACATTGTAAAATGTTTGAATCAAAGTAACCAGGCCATGGAGATAGCTCAGCAGCACAAGTACCTACTTGGCAAGCACAAGGTCATGAGTTTGATGCCCAGTGGCAAAACTACAAAGTATGTTGGAGCAATCATGTTTCTTTCCTCAAATATTTTTAATTTTATGGCAAAACATTACAAATTCTTTCCTTAAGCTTTAATTTTACATACAAAATCATTATCTACAGCTACCTTATCATGCAATACAACACCAAAACTCATTTCTCCTACGTAGCTTAGTTTAAGTGGATCAGCTTCTCCTCAGCACTCCTTCCTCCCCCTACAGCCCTGAGGTTCTGGAAGCCAACATCACATTCTCAACCTCTGCATGGTGAACACTTTCCAGTACTATTTGTGAGTGAGGCTGTGTGGTGCTTGTCTTTCTGTTCCGACATCATATCACTTACATTAACACCGGTTTTCACTATGCTGTAGCAAATGGCAGCATTTCATTTTCAAGGGTGAATAGTATTCTGTGATGTGAATCTGTCACATTTCTGTATGCATTCACCCTCTGAAGAATTTAATGTGCTTCCTATCTTGGCTATTGTCAACAGAGCTACCATGAGATACTCCTTCAGTCTACTGGTTCCATTTCTTTTGGTTTGTGTCCACTGAAGAGATTTCAGAATGATACAGGTTTGTGTTGTATGTGTGTAGGAACCTGTATGCCATTCTCCACACTGCCTGTGTAGTTTGTGTTTCCACCAAGAGTGAGCCGTAATTACTTTTTTCTGTATATCTTACTTAGCATTTTAAAACAGTCAAAATTTATGTTCTTCAATTCTTGAGATTAAAAGTTCAATAAGTCTTACAGTGCTTCCATAGGGAAAACAAGGGCCTGCAATCAAGCTCAGGCGTAGACGCATTGTTTAGCATAAGAGACCCAGTGGGTTCCATAGCCAGCATGCAAATCCCAAACAGAAGCAAAATCTCATTACTAGGACTGTTTCTTTGCAATTTCTAAAACTACCAGCATTCCTGGGCTTGTGACCTCTTCCCCCACTTTTTGCTTTTGGGGGTCACAATGCCTCTGATTTCTGTGTCTGAAAGCTCTCCTTTTTTATCATCAAGAATTACCATGATGAAACCCTCAGCTCACTACCACAGGACAGAAATCTGTCACTCTGCCTAATACTTTCCACCTCTTAATCATATCACACTTTCCTTTTGTGATGTAATGTCAGATTCACAGGTTCCAGGGATTAAGGCATGGGTGTGTTTGGAAGATCACTAGAGGGTTCTGCAAGGTGATTGCAAATGTACAGCCTGAGTCCATATCACTTTTCCGTCCCATGAGAAAACTCCCAGTTCCTTTACCTGGATTCACTGTCAGAATTCCTTGGGGAAACAGTCACTCAAATGTCATTGTGGCTGTTTCCTCCACAGGCCCTCAAGCCACTTGGAGACATGAGTGCTGTTAAAGGGTTATGGTGGCACTTTGTGCATTGCACCTGAGTCATACTTATAGTTTATTTTATTTTACTTTCTCCTTTTGTGACATAGTCTCACTATGCAGTTCATGCTGAACTCCAGCACACTTTGTAGCCCAGGCCAGTCCAGAACTTGCAAAGATCCTCCTGCCTTAGCCTCCTGAGTGGTTGTATTACAGGCATGTGCCACCACTCATTGTCTACCAGTTTAATAAGAAAGTGTATACGGTGGCAGAGTTTCCAAACCATGCAAACATCCACAGTTGGAGCCAACTTTCCAACCCAGAGGTTTCTGTAAGCATTGTGGGCCTGCAGTCACCCCAATCACAACCACCCTGATACAAAGGAAGAACCATGATGCGTTTGTATAAACAGTATATTTAGGATAAATATGCAGTGATTCTGCATTATTCTATGAGAGGCAAGATTTGCACTGAGAGTTTATGTTGGCTTCTAGTACTATGGACAACCACTAGGAAGATAACAAGGTAGAAAGAATTATTGAAACTGTGCTATAAATCAGCTTCAAAAATATAAATATACAGCTACACTCTTAATTAATTGATTAGAGCCATCTGCTATAATAGTGTCTGCAAGTAGAATATCATGTATGCACCTTGTATGATAATAAACCATTACGAAAACAATTTGCAATGTATTAATTATTGAATCTATCCTGTTAAGTAGATTTGTAACTGTCTCAGTGCTATTTGTACATAAATAAAAAAAAATAAAAAATAAAATAAATCACAACCACCTAGTGTGCCCAGAACTTGGAGACCTGAAGATGCCCTCTGAGGTAGAAGTGCCATCCAGGTCATCATCAAGCTGTGTGAACAACAGCCCTTTCCTATGCTGAGGCTGAGGTCATTGGTCCCTGGTGTTCTCCCTCCATTGTCCTTCACACAGCTGTCACCCCTCCAGTGCTCACTGGTATTTCTGGCCTCACTCAGCTGCCAGTCATTGGCCACCAGCCCTGCCCTCATGACTGTGGCTCAATGGGACACCACTGAGCACAGGGAACAGAGTTCCCATCTCCTGGGGGGCTCAGGGCTTCTCCAGGCCTGCACAGTGCTCAGCAGCTCTGGGACACTGCAGTGGTCAAGAGATGCTTCTCTCCCACAATAACACAGGGACCAACATTGCTCCTGCTGTCAGTGACAGAGGAACCCTCAGGGAGGTTGCTGTGTCTGCCGTGCACTGGCCACGGTGCCCACAGCTGTGATTCTTCCGAACTCACTGCCGCTTCCGCTGATGAGGCCCAGAGTTCCCAGTCCTGCCCATGTGCTCCCTCCTCTTCTCCTCCTCTCTCAGCTGATGCCCCTCCGTACTAGCTCTGCACCCTGAGCTCTTAGTGCCAGCTGCCATAGGCTGCCTGATTCTGTTGCAATGGGGTCTTGTTATTGCTTTGATATGGAAAGACCTCCACAGTCTCATATGCTCAGATTTATTGCTTTTGGAAGGTCGCTGGACCATGGTGGTTCACTCCTCAGCAGTGACTTGACACATTAATCAATGTATCCTGCAATGAGTCACCAGGAGATGGCACATCTGCATCCCTGGCTTATTTCTTTCTCTCCTTCCTTACTGCCTCGAAGTGAACAGCTTTCTCTACCATACTTTTGTGCCATGCCATGTCTGCAGTGGTGCCAACTAACCATGGCATGAATCTCATGAAACTTTAAGGCAAATTAATACTCACATCCTGTACCTTATGGGTGTCTCCTATTGTGTACCAGCAATGGGAAAGTAATCAGTAAATCTGCCTCTCTGATTACTGGCCACTGGCCTTCTCTGACTCCTTCTGAAGCCTCTGTCTTGTGTGTGTGTCCTTTTGTAACAGGATCTCATTATGCAATTTAGGATGGCCTAGAACTGACTTTGTAGATCAGGCTGGCCTCTAACTCATAGGGATCCTCCTGCTTCAGACTTTAAGTGCTGACTCTACAGTCATGGGCCACGATACCTGGTTTAAAGCCTCTGTCTTGATGAGGATATCTTGCATTCCTTCCTTTCCTGGATCCTGGATATTTTTTACACAATATTTTTATTCTCAAATTAAAAAGACAAGTGTCATCTTCACATTTCAGAATTGCAAATCAGGTGTGATTTTTATGAGATTTTTTTATGTGAATTTGTAGAGATCCAGATATATTAAAGTGGGGACAATCATCCCAGCACTGTCACTAACCAGTCTCCCTGGAATTTGCTGGCCTGGGAATCCTGCAGCTCTTCATGTGGGAAGTGAGCCAGCCCAGGCCTGTTCATCAAGACAGCATGGAGGTGTGCTTTGTATGTAAACACCCAGTCCCATGCCTGGATTGAGTGGTGACCACATGAAATGGCAGGTGGCTGCCATCTCTAATGGGATTATATCCCACCCCCAGCCCTGGGGATGTTGTCCTTACTGTCCTTGCTTTCCAGGACATGTAGAGGATCTTCCTCTCAGCATGATAAGGAAGAGTTAATCAATGAAAATATGTTTTGTGAATAAAATTCTCCAAATCCACCCTTTTAGTGAACAGTTATAAAATTTCTATGTAGGATGGTCTTCCTTGAAACATATAGCTCAGAGATTCTAGAGTGCGAGTGAGGAAAGACCAACCCATTCTCGCCCCCACAGTTGATTTCCCACTTGCACCATTATTTTCATTTGTTTCATCCCCTAAATGTAGCCTTTGCTTGTGTGTGTGCCAATGATAGTAAAATGAATGTAATTATCATGCTGTACTGCAATTCTGTCTGGAATTCTCAAGCACAAAAAAAGTGTCAGCCTAAATCTTTCTGTGGGCAACTACATTGACCTAGCCCTCTATATCCTTGAAATTATTTCAGATGATGGATCTAAATCTCCAAGTCCTTATGTTAAAAGATCTCAAGATGTATCTCATATCTAACTAAGAAAGACAGTTTACTCTGCTTTATACTTGATGAATAAAAAAGCTCTCAGAGTAATTTTCCTCTTTGGCCTCATGACATTTCAACTAGTTTCCTGGCTCTAGGGACTAAACAGTGGCATTAAGTGGATATTATCAAGAAAACTGTTAGTGTCAAATACTGGTGGGACTGTGGGAAAAAAGAGCACTTTCTTACTGCTAGTAGGAGTGTACACTAGTGCAACCACTGTGGAAATCATTGTGGAGATTCTTCAGAAAACTAGAGGAGATCCATTTTGACCGAGCTAATACCCTTCTGTGTATATTCTTAGAAAAATTAAAGGTATCATACCACAGAGTATATGTGCACCCCTGTTTATAGAAGAACAGTTTGTGACAGCCAGATCTTGGAAGGAACCCAAATACCCATCAACCAATGAGTAGATAAAAGGATTTTTTTATATAACAGAGTATAACTCAGCCATAAAGGACAAAAATAAAGACATTTATACCTAAATGGATGGACCTTAAGACCACAATCATAAGTGAAATAAGTCAGACACACGTGAGTAAATATAGTATCATCTCTCATATGACAAACTAAAACTGTGAATAAGAACCAAAAAGTACAAATATGTATTATAAAATACGAAGAAACTGCTCAAAAGGAAAAAGGATCTAGGGCAGGGGCAGAAAGCAAGGAAGGATGAGAAAAAAAAAAAAAAACTCAGCAAAGAAGGCCCAAATGAAAGCAGCTTTATGGACATGGAGGGGAAGGGAATTTGAAAGGCAGGGATGGAAATGGGAAAATGATAAAGGAGAAACCAAGACATATCACAAACAAAAACAAATTCCACGCGATGACCATGATCATTATATGTCTTCAATTTGCACCAATAAGTTTAAATGAAAACAAAATAAAATAAAATGGACTCCCATATAACGAACTAGCTTCTCCAATCCCCAAACCTCCAGGGCTTCCTAGTCCTCCCGGGTGCTCTCTGCTGAGCCCCAGCCCTCACCGTTCTCTTACCTGTTCTTTGGATCCTCAAGGCCTTCTCTCCTCCACCATGCCATGGCTGCTGTCCCTGACTCCAGCGTCCTAAGAGCAAGGGGGAACCCTGCTCATCCTTTAATCAAATTGTCACCGCAAATACAAGGTCCTCCAAAGAGGAAGTTAAAGTCAATGTGTCAGTGAGCAGGCAGGGCGCTTTGTTTAGAATATATTTCTCCAATAATTCTGAATGAACCAAACACAGTCATTTTGGGGACGTAAAATAACACTTTTCTTGGTTACATACAATTTTAGCTATATTCATATATAATACAAATTTCAATAATTCAATATAAATGTCTTCCTCTTTCACCAAAAACAATCTAGAGCACGGCAGTATGTTTACTGGGGATTACTGAAGTTCCACACACTAGTTATGCATTTTCGTATAATCAGAAGTCATCACTGTTTAATTGGCACATGATAACATAGTCTCTGCTGCATGCAGATTCCAATATACATGACTTGTGTTCACTTTTCCAGCAAATGCTCCTTTTTATCACAGATATATTCCCCAAAATATTTTACATACATACTGTAGAAACTGTAACTTCTTATCCACAACAGGTTTCTCAACTTTCACTGTTGAATGGTAGAAGGGCAGAAGACAGCAGTAAAATGCCACTCTGTATTACTTTTTTCTACTTTTGCCTAAAATCCCAAGGTGCAGTTAAAGCTAACACATTCCACAATATATTTAGGTGTTAAACCAGAGAAGAAGAGTCATTTAATTTTACATAATAGCACACTAAAAGGATAAATGAAAGTAAAAGTTAAGTTTCTGTAACATTTTCCTGTCTTTAATGACCCCACCGATTTCACAAATGACTTCTTTAACATCTCCAAAAAACCTTGTATTTCGGTGTCATGTATCATCTTCCAGATTGCAAAATAGAATGGAAGATTTTACAACTTGTCTTATAAAACAGCAAAATTATTAATATGTATGAGGACCAATAGATTTGTAAATCATGTAATTAAGTTTTTGAAATTGAAGTTAATGAAATTTCTGTTAAACAGGAACATGTGAAAACAGTATCAAATAAACAATGTCTTAAGAGTACCTACATAGGATAGAAATGCAAAGATGTTACATAATGAGTTTATACAATCCCTATTATGCCTCTGCATACTTAGAAAAGAGACTACTCTTCAAATACCATTATGAACCTGCCTTTCAATTCACCTACAGAAAGAGAAGCTGCCGGATGAGGCACTGCAATATGCCCTCTTCCTGGTCCGCAGCTACGTCGATACTCCTCTACTCACTCTGGAAGTTGAGCTCTGTCTTCTTCATCTCCAAAAACTTCTCCATAACAGGAAGAAAAGGTACTCTGTGTGGTATCATTGACCTTGGCCAAAATTCCAGGGCTTTCTTCTTGCTGGTTTCAGCATAGGCTCTAAGGACTCCACAGGAACTCATAACAGTCAAAATCACTGTTAGGAACCTGCTGGAACACCAGATACCATTCCTACATAACATGCTTATGATGAATTTCTTGGGTTCCCAGGTAATGATGTACTCCCTCCCAGCACATACTCCTATCACATTCAGTACTTACCAGATGACCTCCTCGCTGCCATGGTGTCCCTGAAGAAAGATGACACAAAGGACAATCATCAGGAGACTGGTCTTAGGCATGCTCTAGTCATCACCTAACATCACATCCTTGGTGTGGTCCAGAGCAAGGACAGGAGTGACTGGGAGGGTCTATTTCTTTCACATCAATGCCAAAGACCAGGTGCATGCACTAAGACACTTCCATGAAGATCACAGGAAAGTGCTCTTGCCAATTTTTGTGACAATTTCCAGCATTTCTGCCTCAGTAGCTGGCTCCTTCATCAGATTCATAAGGGCTAGGAACTTCACCAATTCAGCCTCATTACCATCTATGACATCACTAATCAAGGACATAGTGCCTAGCAGGGGCTGTGAGAGGAATGAACACCCCCCATGTTTGCTTCTGGAGCCCTCAAGAAATTGGTGTGATGAAGTGGTGTCCATGACATTCAGAGTTAAGGTGGCTATCTCAGGACACTGAGGAGAACCCAGTGCTCCAGAAGCAGAAACCTCCTCTGTGGTGCCTACGATCAGAGAAGCTCAGGTACAAAAAGATGAGGAGAAGAGGCAACAAGCAGGAGCAGGTTAGGTGGCCTCATCCTACACAGTACAGGGAAGAGGCTTACCACCTAGCCTTGTGTCTCATGTCTTCAAGCTGGTAAGTCTTTGGTGATCAAACATGATGGCTCTGACAATGGACAGAAAGAGACAGAATTATAATCAGTCTTACCTGAGAACAACTCTTGTTGCTGCTCTCACAACTGATAGTTCCAATTCTTCTTTCTGGTTGATACTCTATGGTCACAAGCTCTTGTCTTACAGGAGAACCTGTCCCCAGATAACCTAGGACAGACAGTGATATGACTCCATAAAGTACAGCTGAGCTAAAGAGGACAAGTCTCTAGGGCAGAATGTAGGGTGAAGGAAGCTGGGCATCAAAGGTTCACCTCTAATGGAAGAGGGTGGTTACATTAACATTCACTCATGCCATGCACACTGCCTTGAATTATGATATTTTCTGGGCCTCCTGTGCTGTGTGAGTGCATGGCACATGGTGCCAAGGATTGAACAGCACCTTCTGTGCTGACCTAGTGATACATCAAACACCAATGTGGACTTTCTTGTCCAGGCAGAAAAGTGTGGAGGTAGCATTGCTTAAAAAAAATGCATGAAGTTTCTGCAGCCTTTGAACAGAAGGAACAGTTTCCAAAACTGATCCCCCCCCCTTTTTTTTGCGTGTTTTGTTTTGTTTCTTGAGCTTATCCAGATTTTCACATATACCATCTACTAATCTGAAGATCTGAAGTTATGTCTTGCAGTTCAAGTTAACCACCTCCGTGTAATTCCAGAGGAGGAAGCAGGAGGTGGGAAGACAACAAATATCAGAGAAAATTGTGCACTGCACCTCCAAGGTCTGATAGGTGGAGGCTGCCCCCTGGTCTTGAGAACAAGGTCTCCTCAACATTCTTCCCCTTGAGTCATTGAGTCCCTTTTACCAATCTCACTTTTCCTCCCTCAGGTTCTGGATCAGCACATCACTAATTTGGAAAAAACAGGCTAGTTACATCCCATGTGTCATGTTTCCTGGGCTCCTTATTCCGGCCTCAGTTTTCACTTTGACTGGAACAGAGTCTCACCTCTTCCCCTTCCTAAGGCCATTCTCTTTCCACCAATGCCTTAATCTCCCTCAGACCCAAGTGCAGTATCAGGGATCTCTTGCTTGGTCATTTTGCATATGGCTTCCCTGGAGAAAAACAGGGGCAAGAGCCTGTGTGATGCTCCCTATTCTAGATTTTAAGGACCCATTCTCTATGACCAGGACTGTCACCTTTCTTATATCTTCACATGTGGAAGTTAGAGGACCACACAGGATTTATAGCTTGGGAGGAGATGTCGTCCAAAATCTCCTTTATGAGGTGGAAAGGGAGCGCTGTTTCCCTCTCATGGGACACAACCTTCATTCCTGGCAGTCTGAACCCCTATCTCTCATTTATTTGCACATTCTCTGTCATATCAAGGCTCTGACTTTGAGGTCTTCTGTCACCCAAGAGGGGAGGGTATACCTTCTGACAAACTTCCTCTGCCCCTGTGTGGTTCAGGTCTGCCATAGAGGTGTACCTGGACTGTTAAGAAACACTCTCTCTGGGCTCAGATGCCTTTACCTGAATCTGGACTCACCCAGACTCGGAATGTGTTCTCTCTCCTCCCCTCTCCTAAGGTCAGGACACAGAATACAGTCAGTTACCTCACTGATTCCACATGTTAAAATCAGTAGATGTCAAACATATACTTTTGCATAGCTGATAGGAAGTACAGAAAGGGATTCTCTTTGTGCTCCTCTGTCTTCTGTCAGACAGCACTTTTTCTCTAACAGAGCCAAGATCCAAATTTTGTTCCCACTGAGACACGTTTCTGAAGTTGAGGGACTCCTAAAACAGGAAGGCATTCCTCGGTATAGGCTCCCCTGACAAGGAATGCCTGGAGTCCTAGAAAGACAACAGGAATGATCTGGGTTATTTGACAATCTTCTTGTATTTTAATTTTTGCAGATTCTTTCTTTTATTTTAAAGAAAAATAAATCAAAACATCACGAACAAAGACAAAATCAAACAACAAAAAACAATAAATACGTGCAGAATTTCAAAACAAGAATAAAAGCTACTAATGGTTGTTATACTACATAGCTATGACCAAATTTCTTGCTTAGATTAGCAGATATACATATGCAAAATTGATGATTAAATATTAACTCTTCTTTTAAATAAACTTTAAAAGAGTTTTCCTTGTCTCTTTGTCAATCATCTGAGAATTTTACTGAGAAAGGTCAGTGGAAAGATTAATGATCCATATTGCTTTTGCTCCTCTATTGACTAGCTCTCCTATATTATGAATATACCCTGGTACATATGTGCCCCAAAATATGTGCACATATGTATGCCATACAG
>PVKA01052756.1:0-11554 GCA_004027165.1 Ctenomys sociabilis
CCCATGCATCCATTCACACATCCATCCTCTTACCCAATGGTCCATCCCTCTGAACAATCTAGCATTTATTAGCTACTTCCTGTGAGTCCCAGGATAGTCATGTTCTGAGGACACCTGGGGGATGGTACACTCCTTACCCTTGCATGGTCCAATGGAGATGTCCTCCAAGTAAGCCTGCAATTAGAACAATAATTCTGATGCACAGGAGGAAGGCTCTGGTGAGGTGCATGGGAGCACACAGGATGGGCAGGCACCCCTGTCCTGAGTAGTTAGGGAGCACTTGCCAGGGGAGGTGATGTCAACCTACAGCAAGACCTCAGTGTAAGGAGAGGAAATACAAGAGAGGCTTAGGGATGAGACTTAGTCTCTGATTTCTGGAGCTGACAGCGATGGTAGAAATTTGTGTAATGACCGCTCTATTCTTGCTCAGGTAGCTCCTCCTGAGGTTCTGGTAAGGTGCAGGCTGAGCTGGCTTGGGGCCTTGGTCCCCACCTGGGCCATGTGGCCTTCTTCCTGTACGGTGTGCTTGCTGTTTCCTACTCTAACCTTTTCCCTCAAGGCCATTCGTGGCATCACAGTACGCAGGTGTCAGGACCATTACAGTGGACATGGCATGGCAGGTCCTCCAAGCCAGGAGGCCGCTCCACCCCTGGCTGCAGGGAGAGCAGGGGGAGGCCTGTGCTGTGTTTCTCCCATGGCCCGGGGCAGCAGGCCTGTGTCCTACCAGCATGTGCCCAGGTACCAGTCTGGCCTGGCTTTCACTCCAGTCCCTGCCAATTCGTGTTAACAGATCTGTGTGGAGCTGGAGGTCGTGGGCTGTCTCCTGCTCAGAGCTGGAGCAGTGACTTAGGCTGACGTCACTCAGTGGCTCTTCCTGGGGATGATGAACAAATCAGCGATTCTATCTGCAGCGATGTTGTGTTTATAAATATTTAATTTACCTTCAGGTGTCTGCATTTTCCGTCTTTGCCTTAGACTCAGCTGCCGTTGCTCTTTTCTGAAGCACCTCTCACAGACCCAGTGTCAGGGCTGGGAAAGGCTAACTCCCTCCTCACTGTCTCTCTGGAAAAGGGCTCTGTCTTTTCTTTCCTTTTTTAATCTTTGTGTGATTTGGCTCAGGGGGTTGGGACTCACACTGAGAGAATGCGGCGTCCGTTGTGACAAGGCAGAGAGATCTGTCCAGCTTCAGAAAAACAGACTAAACTTCCAGTTGTGCCCCTGCATACGTGGAGACCTGTTGTTGCCACGCACTTCTCCCACCTTCAAGTTAATGACATTTAGGATCTGAAAGGGTGTCTGATGTTTTCCTCCCACAGAGACGTATTTTTGTCCTTGCCACCGACTCCTCTTTTGAAACCCAGTGCTTTGATCATTGCTGTACGGCAGGTTGAGTGAAAAGGACTCGGGAAATCAAAATAGAAGCGGAGTCTGAGTCGAGCACTTTTCTGGCCGAGGCGGAGCCCAGCCCGACACAGGAGGACAGCAGCTTGACAACTACGAGAACTTTCTTACTTCTCAGGGTCCAACGTGAGCTAATTGTTGTTATTATCTCTTTATTCTTCTGTTTCAGGAAATTGCAGCTTATTTAATAACCTTTGAGAAACACGAAGAATGGCTAACCACATCCCCTAGGACAAGGTAATGTCCCAGATCTTGCAGCTTTTGAACTATGTGCAGTCAATGGATTGATTGATTTTCATGGATTACCTGACTTGGCCAATCATCTTGGTGTGGTGGTGGTGCCACAGGTTGGAGATGTCCTGCTGTGCTCGGTGGCCTGGGGTCTCACAGTAATTGGCCCAAGTCCTGGGGCAGGGCCTGTGATCTGATGGCTTCAGACCAGTCCCACATGGTGGAACCTGCTGTCCCACAAGGTGAAACTGTAACACGACAGCCAGGGCAGCATGACCTTCCGGCCTGGCGTGAGGAGGGCTTTTCAGGCAGGAGCACCAGAGGGGTTTAGTGCTGCGAAAGGGCCCAGCTGCCACCAGCATGCTCTGGGAATGCACTTTCTGAAAAGAGAAACCAGTTTAACTGCCCACTTTTATCTCAATGTGTTTTACAAACTGAAAGCCGAGTTATTCTTGATTGCTGGTGAGAAGATCCCCCAAATCAGAAGCAATGGCCGAGTTTGCAGTTTGTTATGCAGTAAATGTCCTTCTACCCACTAACTGCCACAAACATTTACCTTCTCTCACCCACTTGGGAGTAGAGGGAATTGGCAAAAATACAACCGACCCATGTCCTGCCAGTGCAAGTGATGTTATTATCCTGTGAAGAACGGTGAGGTTGGGATTTAGGGCTCATTTTAAAGGAGGCTCTTCTTTCCTCTACTGTCCTTAAGTTTTTATTTTTGGTATGTTGCAGTCTAGAGCTTCAGCAATTCGTGTTCACTCTCTTCCAATTGCCACCACAGTTCCATTAGCGGTGACAGGGCCAGGTGTTGGTTTGCAGACGAGGGTGGCTACAGGGTGGCTGGACGGCAGGTTGAGTCTAAGAGGTGGGAGGGCCAGGCTTCTGCTCCCCCTGGACAGGGGTGCTAGAGACTCCTGGAGCCACAGAAGGGGTGAGCTGGGTCCTCTGCATCCCGGGTGATAAACCTGTCCTGCTTGTCCTTTCTGAGCCATGGGGAAAAAATACGTGCCCCATGGGAGATATTTTAAAATGTTTCTTCATTAGCCTCCAGCATGTACTGGTTAGCGTCCTGTAGGTAAGGGAAGGATGTTCCACTTTGGACATCAGCGGTACTGAGGAAAGGCTACTGGTGATTGCTGAGATGCTTCCACTAGGCTGTTCTTGTTCCTTGGCCTTTCAAGCTGAGAGCTGGAGATTTCCTCCTCTCTTCAGCCTTCTGGGACTGTGATTTCCTAGGCTATAAAATCAAATGGTTTGTATCAGTCAGCTTTGGGTGTGATAATGCTACATAAGAAAAGATCCCTAAATTTAGAGACTTTTACAACAACCAACTTCACTTCCTGCATGTGGATCTGTGTGTTGCCTGTGGTTTCGGGTGGGGGTTAGGGTTGCACCATGAATCTTTTGCCTAGAGTGAGAAGTCCCCTCTGTCTGAGACAATTGATTCTCATAGTGGAGAGCAGGCATTTATGAGCCCAGGGCAATCCATGCGGGCAGTTACAACCCCTCCTTGGATGGGGCCACGTATGCCACGACTGCTCACAAATCCAGTGGTCAAAGCAAGTCCTGTGACCCAGCAGAATAAGAACAGGGTGGAGAGGTCGGCCTATGGAGTGGGGCCGGCTGGAGTGCAGACGGGGGGTGGTGAAGTCTCGCGTTTACTGAATTCATCTATATCATGGAGTGGGAAGCTCAGCACGCCTGCACCCCTCTTTCTTTTGGGGGCATCTTCTGGAAAGAAAGTTGAGTGGGCATCAGGAAGGCTTATGAGCATGCATGTCACGGGGGCAATCCCAGTTTGGTGTTTTGGTACTGGGAATAGAACCTAGGGCCTTGGGCCTGCCAGGCAAGTGAGACACACCCTCAGCCCTCGCCCCGGTGTCTGACTCTGGGTACCAGGAGTGAGTCCCAAGAATTTATTATTTTGACTAAGTTCCCAGGTGACAGGATGGGGCCGACCTGGCTGGAGCCTCCCTGTGAGGACCAAGGCCTACTGTCTTGGGGGAGAGGAGCTGTGCATCCTGCCCCTGTCTGCTCCCTGGCTCCAGGTGCCCCTGGCTCCAGCAGCCCCCAGCTTCTCCACACCCTCTTCTCCCTCCACAAGAAAGAGCCTCTCCTGAGCGGCAGTTTTGGCCGCAGGCTCACCCTGTGAGTGTGGTGCTATGGAGCGCCGGCAGGTGAGCCTGGACTTCACGTTTCGGCTTGGGATTTGGGTTTCAGTGGAGAAGCAGCTGTCACTTGTGGTCATGCACAACTCTCTGGGTTTTGTGGAGTATAAGTGGAGTGAGAGCCTTCCCAAGCGGAGGCAGGGAGGCACCTGTGTGGAAGATGGGACGTGGACTCCCGTATGGACAGATTCAGGCGCTGCCACTCAGTAGCTAATGGGTGGTAAGAAAGTCATTGTAGCTCTTTGGATAGCTCCACTTTCCTTTTTCATGCAGAAAGTTATTGTCTGTGGCCCTGCTTTGCATGTGTGAGGGTCCCTGTCACCTGTGGGTGTCACTGTCCCTCTTGTCTGTAGGTGCAGTCTCCTACTTTAGAGGCCTCTGCCAGGATGGCTCCAGGCTCTGGAGGGACAATTTCTTTCCTGAAGGTGCAGGGGAGGACAGGCTCCTATTAGTGTTAGAATATTTGCTCCATATTATACTCAAAAGCTTCTTGTCCCAGGAGAAGGAAAAGTTGCCACGGTTGTTCAAGGACCTTCCTAAATTAGTTGTCGGGTTGAGTTTGGCCCCTCCCCCCGTCTCCAACGTTGGAATTAATTGGTGCAGTTAGCTGCTGAGCTCACACAAACTGGCCTCCTGGTATTAACAAATTAATGACACCAATACTCCGCTGAATGGGAAGGCAATACAACTTCTGTTTGCCGCCGCCGCCACTGCTAATTTCATTTTAGAAAATTAATAAAAATGAATTGCACCACTGACATTTATAGAGTTTTCTAATAAAATGATACATTGTTTGTGTGGAGGAATCCCTATTAAATTAATTGTTGTAATCAGCTCACATATAGATGTTGGTATAGGCGCTGTGGTGGGACCCACTGCTGGTCTCTGGGGCTTACAGAGGGCTGGGGGTTCTAAATATAGCCCTGGCTCAGAGCTGCCCTAATTACAGACAGGGCCCCCGGAGGGAACCCCACTCACCTGCTTGATACTGAGGCGCGTGGCAGCGGCTGGGGGCCGGGCCCCCCCGCTGTGGGCAGCCATGACAGGGTGCTAGGGCGCAGGGCTGAGCGTTCCAACAGCCCAGGTTGTGGGATCAGGGCTGGGACCTTCAGCATGAAAAGTCAGCCCTCGGAACGTCTTTATGTGGCACTTGCTGTGCACTCAGCCTGTCATAGCCCCACACTCCCACTGTGGGATGCACTCAGATCTGTGCAGTGATGGGGTCACCCCCTTTCCCTGTCCAGCCCCAGGACAGATAAGTGTCTGGGCCTGGCCAGCCTGCACCTACTGCTGGCCAGACACTGGGCTTTAACATCCTTCTCATGGCTCCACCTGGCAGCAAGGGGCCAACACTGTGAGTCAGTGTTAGGATTGAGACTCGAACCCAGGATCATCGTGCTGCTAGCCTTCACTTTTCCCTGGCTCCTCAGTGCCCAGAGTGGGGTGCAGGCACTGGCAGGTAGGCTAGGGAACAGCTCCACGCCTCTTCCCAACCTCCTATCTCCACGACTTCTGAGCCAGTCCAGAGAAGGTGCCAGGGGGGGCCTCCCTGTGGGAACAGGCACCACACAGGGGGATTCTCCACTCTCTCCTGGCCTAGATTTGCCCTGCTTCAACCCAGCACAGGTAGAATGGGGATTGGAAGCTGGAGACATGCTGTGCTCAGGACCAGAGGGAAGTCTGTCCATCCCAGCAATCCTGCTTATACAGGTGAGGAGGAGGCTGGGAATTGCTGTTAATTACCTAATGAATTAATTGGATTGATATAGATGGCACCTTAACACAGATGCACTAAAGGTCTAGTAATAGAATTTTCCTATAAATGAACACTAAATTCTTCTTGGTCAATAAGCAGTAAAATACCATGTAGCAGGACAGTGGGCGGGAAGGAGGCACGAAGCGGGCTCTGAATGTTGCATAGGCATGGAGGACTTGAGGGACCCCTTGGGTTCTTCTGGCCCCAGGGGCCACGGGACCTTTCCTGTCCCGGTTGGTGAGGACACTGAGTCCTTTGCGCTCCGCTGACTCCGCAGGTGACTTTGCTTCTCTTCAAGACAACTGGGTGTTGTCTTTGGTCCCCGACTCCTCCCCCTGGGTGCACCTTTTGACTTTGCTCTTTTCTGAAGACCCTGAAGTGAACCCTTGGCTCCTTCCCTTAACTGCTCCTTCTCGTTTGTCCCCTGAATCTAGTTAGTCACTGTTGGGCAGCTTCCCAGCCTGGGATCCCCACCCTCTTCTCCTGGGCTGCAGGCTCGGCACCGTGATCATGCTGGGCATGGAAATTGCCCCTGGGTTCCTTCTCCCCGCGCTGAGCAACTTTTGGATCTCACTTTCCTGAAATGCTCCTTTTCTAATAGCATCCGGGGCATCTTGTGAGTAAGAGGCCAACCCTAGTGTGGCATCGAAGGCCCTTACTCCTTTGAACCCATCCAACTGCTCTCCAGCAGCAGCGGTTGCTCCTTGCTTGCCCCACTTGCCTTCCGGGTCACCAGCGCCTTCCCCGGGCTCGAGACCTCACCCACTGTTCTCACCTCCAGCCCTGTCTCCCTCCTCCCGAGAGCCTCCCCAGGGCCTGCAGGGACAGCCAGGCCTCCTCCCTTCAGCTTCCGTAGCGTGCATCGGCTACCATCAGTGGTATCGCCAGCTGTTGCAGCGGATAGCTCTCCCTCTCAGCTCTCCCTCTCGGGATTAGTGGATGGTCACGTGTCTCGCTCTTTCCTGGGAGCTCAGGGCAGTGGAGGCCACACCCCTGCTGCTGTACGGTGAGCAGCATGTGCCGATCGCAGTGCAGCAGGCCTGTCAGGTGCTACATAGTGGGACCCTCATCTTCGAGAGTCAGTCCCGGGCTCCAGGCAGTGGCACCAGCCTGCGAGCAGGGGCTCCACCTAAACGCCCACTTTCCCAGGCTCCTCCCTGGCCCTGAACAGCTGGTGTTGCTTTTTCCTAGCTTCAGTATGAGCAGTACAGGGAGTGACCTGCAGGCCACCTTTGGGCCACCAGCTCCTTGACATAGACAGTGACAGGTCTTAGAGAAGGAAGCCGATGTTCCTAGGGTGGAGGTGGGGCTGCTCACCCAGTGACCAGAATAGAATGCCAAAAATGATCTGGAGATTCCATGTGAATGATTACAAAAGAAGAAAAAAGCTATCGAGAACTAACCGGGAATGGAACAGACCCTTGTTCCAACACAGATGAAGCCTGGAGGTGCTATGCTAAGTGACATAAACCAGGTACAAACATTGTCCCCTTCCTGCCCTGGGGTAGGACTTAGAAGGGTGTTTCCCAGGAGAGAGGGCTGGGTCAGTGTTTCCCTGGGGACAGACTTTCAGGTGAGGAAGATGGGAAGCCCTGGAGGGGAACACTGAACTAGACACTGAACTAGACATCTAGAAGAGGCAGAACTGGTGAATTTTATGTCACATGAATTTTGCCACAACTTAAGAAATTCTGAGAGTTGTTTCTGTGTTTTTTTCTCAGATATTCAGGCAAACGGCATTGGCAGGGATAGGGGACTGTTCCTATGGGGGTGAAGGGTACAGGTTCACGCCAGGGTCATTGCAGGGGACCTTTGCACTCCGCTGACCTGGGGGCCTGCTGTGCAGTAAACATAGTGGTATGCCGGCTATGGGCACATCAGGCACGCCTGCCCCATGGAGCAAACCTGTGCCCAAGCCCCAGCTTGCCACCCGTGTCAAGAAGCAGTGGTGACATAAGGGCCTGGGGTGCAGTGCCTGTTGGGATGTGTGGGGAGCCAGGCTGCCTGGGGATGTTTGGTGGCTTGGTCCTGTGGTTACCTGCAGGGTGAGGGAGGCTGCTGTGACCTACATCCTGATACTGTGTCAGCCATGTCTCGACAGGGCTGGGACATCCCAAAGCTCTGTGTGACGTGGCTGTGTCCTGGATCCCGGGGTTCTTTGTCTGGAGCTGCAGAGGACCTGCTGTCACAGCAGGGGAGCCACAGAGGCCATCTCCTGGATTCCTCGGGGCCGGGGCAGGGCCAGCTGACTGCCCAGCAGGCGAGGTTACACTGGGCTCCAGATCGGAGGACAAGCCAGCCTCCCTCAGGTGCTGGTGGTGTGGCAGGGCTGCTGTGTGTGCCCCAGTGTGGCTTTGGTGGGAGCAGGACGTCACTTGGTCCTGCCCCTCTGCTTCTCAGTGCCAGCAGAGCAGGCCTGGGATTCCTGGAGGGAGAGGGAAGCCTTGGGGTGCTTGTCTGCAGCTCCTCCTTAGGCTACGCCCCCCACTTTCTTTTATTATTTTAATATTAAAATAAACACCCACACAGGTAATGAGTCAAGAGTTTCTAGAAGCCTTGCAAGGAATGATGGGGCCTCTGCCTGCCTTCCAATCCTGTTTCCTGTAGGGGGCTGCTTCCCATTCTAGAGGTTCTGGTCGTTACCTCTGGATTATAAGTATTATGCTCTGCTCTTTTATTCCCTTCCTCCTGCCCTCCCTACTTTCCTGCCTGCCTTTTTTCTTTCTTTTTTTCTTGAGGTTGGGTGTTGAGCCCCACGCCTTCACACAGAGCAACATCCGCAGCCCTTTAAAAGGCGTTTTGAGGGACCGAAGAGAGAGCGCAGTGGTCTAAGCATCTGCTTGGCAAGTGAAGGAACCTATGTTCAGTCCCTGGTATATCAAATAAATAAATAAATCTTCAAAAAAAATTTTTAAAGAGCCATTTGAGGGCAGTTTCTTGCTAAGTCCTTACATTGCTCAGGCTGGGCTCAAACTTGTGGTTGTCCTGCTCCAGCCCCGCTCAGTGTTAGGGCCACACTGGCTGTTACCTTTTATCCTCCCCCTATGCTCAGTGGGTGCGTGGCTCTCTTGCTCCGCCGGCTGGGTGGCCCTTCTCTGGCCTTGCCTGCATGGGGGCACCTGAGATCTTTTCTAGGGCTTCTCCTGAGAAGAGCTCCTCAGCTGCCTGGAGGTTCCCGCTGGCTTGCTGGAAGCACAGGGGGCTTGGAATGTCACCGTTCAGGGTGAAGGCATCACTTAGCCCTCCTAGAGTCTTAAACTTTTATGGTGCAGGGGATTGAATCCAGGGCCTTTCCACTGAGCTATATTTCAGCCCTTTTTATTTTTTTTAATTTTAAGACAGGGTCTCCTTAAGTTGCTCAATAGCCCAGGCTGGGCTCAAACTTGCGATCCTCTTGCCTCAGCCTTCCAGAATTCTGGGATTGCGTGCAAAGCCTCATAGTCTGTAGCATGTGTTTCTTGCATCTCTGCTGTCTCTGAGTTCAGATCTTTCAGGGACCTTTGCCTAGCAGAGGCAGAGGCTGGAAGGGTTTGCCTGGTTGCTCTGGGCAGCTGGAAGGCTGTGGGAGTGTCTACTTCCTGTGCAGGCCTTGCCCGCCTTCCCCTTTGGTGGCACTGCTGCCACCTGCATTCAGTCCCTCTATCTCTGCAGCCAGAGCTTGGTCCTGCGGAGCACCTGGGTGTAGCGTCCTGCTTAGCTGGGTCAGTTACCGGCCCCTTGTCTGCTTCCAGCTTGATAGGTTGTACTGGCCTCTCCCATCTGCACCCCAGCTGTCCCCTTGCTGTGCTCCCACTGGCTTCTCTTTGTCCCTATTGTCACCACCTTTGGCTGCAACCCCCTCATCCCCTCCCCTCCTGTTCCCGCCCTCCCCCCTCTCATGTTCTTGGCCTGCTCCCCTTTCTCATTTGCTTTACTTTCTTGCTTCCTTTGCTGTGGTCTGAGTGCTCAGCATGCAGTCTAGAGGTTTCAGGGAGTGAAGGCCCTGTGCTGGGACAGTCTCCTCCTTACAGCGTGGGGGTAGGGGCACAGGGCCCAGCCTCTCTGAGGCCTGGCATCACCTCCTCCTCCTCTTCCTCCTCCCCCTCCTGCTCTGTCACCCTGAGTTCAGACCCCTCCTGGCACAGTGCAGGGTCACAGTGTGTCCTCTCCCTGGGCCAGGGCCAGGGGCATCTTTACGTGGTGGCACATGTGTGTTCCTTGGGTTGTATTAGGACAAAAATAGCGTATGGCACCTGTGATGCACCTTGGGGTGCTGGGCACCCAGACTGGAGATTGCTTGCCCTGCTGTGCCTGCTGGGCTGCATGAACAGGACAACCTGGCTCTGGGGATGGTTTCCGAGAGTAGAAAGCTCCACTGTGCCATGCTGGCTGCCCTCGCCACCCCCGCCAGTTTGCTCTCAGCACCTCTGCTCTCTTCCCTGGATTTGGAAAATCAGCACTGACCAGAATCTCTGTTCTGGGCTGGAAATGGCTCAATGAGTCCTCCCCAGGGTCAGCCCTGATCTGATACATCTCTGCTCGCCGGTGAGAGAGGGAGCCGGCCTGTGTGTGTGTGCCTTGCACAGCAGCGGGGGATGGTGTATCCTCCAAATAGGCAATCCTGTGGAAGTCCTGGGCTTCCGTGCCATGAGCAATTCTGCATCATCTGGGCTTCTGGGCTGGAGATCCTTCCACTGTGCCCGAGTTGGCTGGGGGGTATCGCTGTCTTTGCTATTCTTAGACTTTCCACAGTCCTTTATTACAGAGCTTTCTAAAAAGGAATCAAAATAAACAGAGGAAAGGAAATCATTCCTGGTTCTCAAACACCACCGCACATCCCACTTTCTACATGAGATTTTGCTTTGTGTGTGTGTGTGTGTGTGTTTATAATGTACATTCACATTCACACACTTCCACACATATGTGCACAGACACTTAACACACACATGCCCAGGCACATACAAACCCAGATGCAATCACAGGTAGACACACTTATACATACACAACACATGCATGTATCCATGTACACACACACACATACACACATGCAATTGCAGATACTTATGTGCATGCCACAATACATCCATGCTCACATATACACATGTACACACACAAATACACAACACACACATCCCTTCCTGAATTGGTCAGTGTTTTCTTATAAGAACATTTCTGGTCTGGGGAGATGGCTCAGTGAAATAAGCACTTGCCTGGCAAGCACAGGGTCCTGAGTTCAATCCCCGGGACTGAAAAAAAAAAAAAAAAAAAGGACATATCTGGGGAAAATGTCCTATTCCTTCTGTAATTTAATCAGGTGGAATTCATTTACAGGGAGGGAGAGGTACTCCTAAAAGGGAAAGGCAGCTCTTCTGAGCTGGCTGTTTCTGAGCTTCCTGGCGGGAGCCTCTAGCTTAGCTGTTCAGTCTGAGGTAGCTCTGGGGGCAGGGACACCTGAGTGCCCGGGGCAGCCAGCTCTAGGCATGCGGGAGCCTGCAAGGAGTCGCGGGCTCCCTGGCTGATCCTCGCGCCCACCCCTGGGCGTTCTGGCCTGCATCTTTTTTCTCTCTGGCAACTTGGTTGGCACAGGCCTTTGTGACTGTGGTGGAATTGAATTCTTATGTAAAGTGGCAGCTGGGGCCTCGGCTGAGGTATCTGGGAAGTGAGACTCCTGCCAGGCCTGAGCAAGGCAGTGCGGTCTGGCAAACGCAGACTTGGGGAGGGGAGCACCTGAGACCCGTGGCTTCCAGAGCTGGGACAGTAAGCGCTCTGCGCCCGCACGTTGTCCCACCCAGGGTCCAGGCCCTCCGCCTCCATGCTCACGGCCCTTGTGGGGGACGCCGCCCTGGGTCCCTGGGGCTGCAGAGACACCGTCTTCCCCAAGGTTATATCTGCACTACCCCAAACTGCCATCTGCATGTGGTTATTGGCTGTCCCCCATCTTACTTATTCAGTGAATTCTTTGAGTTCTTATGCCAGGTGCTGAGCATGGAGACAGAAAGATGGACAGGATAATTTA
>PVKA01052757.1:0-11531 GCA_004027165.1 Ctenomys sociabilis
ACACAGATTTGCTTCTATCACTAATATAAGCTCTTGAGTAGACACCTAAATATGAGTCAAATGGAATTTCTCTTTTTGCATTTTGAGAGATCTCCACACTGATTTGCATATTGGTGTACCAGTTTTCTCTCCCACTAACAGTGTAGAAAGGACAGTCTCTCCAGCATCTGCCTCTTTTTTTTTTTTTTTGGTCTTTTTTTTGAGACAGGGTCTCACTATGCAGTTCAGGCTGGCCTTAAGCTCACTTTGTAGCTCAGGCTGGTCTCGAACTCACAACAATCCTCCTGCCTCAGCCTCCTGAGTGCTGGGATTACAAGCATGAGGCATCTGCCTCTCGAGGCTGGTCCCAGCCATGCTTCTGGAGTAGGTGGGCGATTCTCTGATGATCAGCGTTGCGGTTCCTTTCCCTCATGCCCTCACTGGCGGCTTGTATTCCGAGTGTCTGCTCGCCTCACTTGCTCACCTTTGATTGGGTCCTTGATTTCGGGGAGTCTAATTGTTTCAATTGTTTCCAGATATTAGTCCTTTGTTTGAGGGGGAGCTGGCAGATTTCCCCCCACTTTGTCAGTTGTGCTTCCCTCTGGTGGTTGTTTCTTTTGTTTGTTACACAGAAACTTTAACTTGATACAATCCCATTTGTGGATTGCTGGTGCTGTTTCTTGTGCAGTTGGACCTTCTGTTCAGAAGGTGCTTGCCTCTGTGTGTCTTCAAGAGCTTTTCCTACTCTGTCTTCCAGCAGATTCAGTGCTGCTGTTTTAATCGAGGCCTTTGATTTACTTTGATTTTATTTTAGTTCAGGGTGAGAGATGTAGATTGAGTCTTCTACATGTGGAGAACCACTTTTTCCAGCATCACCTGTTGACGAGGCTGTCTTTTCTCCAGTGTATGCTTTTGGCCCCTTTGTCAAAAATCATGTGTTCCTGGGTTTGATCCCCGGGAAGCTGTCCCTTCCAGGGACTATTATAGAGGAAAACCATGTGATGAGGTGGGTCTAAGGTGGTGGAGAAGACATGGGGACTCACTTAGTTGGGCATGAAGAGGGACAAAACTATGGTCAACCAAAGAGATTACAAGCACCATTGCTCAGGCAAAATTGATTAAATCCAGGACCAAATGGGGAAGCGAGTCATGTAGCAAGCGGGCCTGAATATGGGACAAGTCTCTTCCTGCTGGGGGTTGGGCTAGTGACTCGTTTGGGCTCGATACCTATTTAGAATGTCAATCCCTGATGCCCCTCCCTAGGAAAGTATGTAGCTATTTCCTTTTTTGCCTTGGTCCTGAGGTGTGGCCCACACAGGAGAGTCTGTCTCTTCCAACAGCTGCAAGGTCACCTTGCCTTGCGTTTGTGTCTCCTTGAGGGCCTGGCCCAGTCTAACTGCCTGTAGTGTTTCTATCTAACTTGGCTCCCTGCAGCACTAGCATTACAGGTGTGCCACCACGCCCAGTCTCAGTGCGCCCCAGGGGCAGGGCCAGCAGGGCAGTCACCTGTGAATAATAATTTGACTTCTTCCTGTCTTATACATGTATCTTTTTTATTTCTTTCTCTTGTGTGGTTGCTCTGACTGCAGCTTTAAGTACTATTGAAAAGGAGTGGCTAGTGGACACCTTTGTCTTATTTTTGAACTTAGAGGAAGGGCTTTAATTTTTATTCCCCCATTTATTGTGATACTGGTGGTAGGTTTGTCTTAAATAGCTTTTATCAGTGTAAGATAAAGTCATTCTGTAATTATCTTCAGGGTTTTAGCATGAGTGGATGTTGGCCTTTTCTGTGTCTGTTGAGATGATTGTGTGAGTTTTGTCTTTACTTCTGTTTATGCGAAGTATTACATTTATTGACTTACATATGTTAAATCCTTTTTACATCCCTGGGATAAAACCAACTTGGTTATGGTGTTTAATTTTCTTTTTTCTGAGTAGAATTATCCATTTTATATTCCTCAGATTTTTTATTTTGATAAATTTCAAGCCTAGGAAGTCAAAAGAACAGTAATTCTGTGTACTGCACTAAATTCAACAATTATTCATATTTTACTTTATTTTTATTTATTTATTTATTTTTTGCAGTACGGGGGATTGAACTCAGGACTCTGAGCTTGCCAGGCAAGCAATTATTCTACTGAGCCATCTCCCTGGCTTTTATTTATTGATGTTATCTCAAGTCATTTGTGAAAGTAGATTGTAATATTTCAAGAGCTCAGTCTGATAACACACACCTGTGGGCCCAGCTCTTGCCTCCTCACCTTTTTGTCTACACTCAGTATTTTGGTCTGGACTTGTTTAATTTATAGAAATTCATCACTGTCTTACACGTAAGAGTAACTAAACTAACATGCTTTCCCAGAGTGTACCCATGTGAGCTGTTTATTGGAAAAGATATTTAATCTTATGTGAGACTGAAAAGGGAGGGGAAAAAGCAGTAAAAAAAGATGTCTGTTAAGGAAAGAAGCTGTTAGCAGGATATGGTGGCAAATGCCTATAATCCCAGCACTTAGAAGGCTGAGGCAAGAGGATCGCTGTGTGTTTTGAGGCCAGCCTAGGTTTTAATAGTGAGTTGTGGGCCAGCCTAAACCAAAATCCAAACCAAAAACCAAAACAGAAACATTTCTATATGATCATTAACCTATCTAAGTAGCCATAGTTTAATATGTAACCTGTAGTCAATGTTCCCAAAATATTTAGCATTTTAAAAGTTAATCAGAGAATTTGTGCCTGTACTTGATGCGTTGTGCTGCCTCTTTTTTCACATTCCACTCCCTTCTATTCAACCCTTCCTCCTCTGATTTATAAAACTTTTTTATTGTATTCTTTTTTTCTCATTTTTTTCTTTTTCCTTCCCACCTTTCTTCCCCCATCCTAGTTTTCTTTTCCTTTTGAACAGTTTCTTCTATTTCACAATTGCTGATGCATGTTTTGGTTCTTATTTATACTTTGTTTCTCACGCTAGAGAGACAATGCATATTTACTTGTATGTTTCATTTATTTCTCTTAAGAGTATGATCTCAAGATCCATCCACTTAGCTATGAATGTCTCATTTATTCTTCTTTATGGCTGAATAGTATTCCTCGGTATAAAAACACCAGTTCTTTTTCATCCAGCAGTGAATCCCTGAAGGCCTGAGTTGTTCTTTGTTGGAATGTTTTTCATTATATCTTCGATTTCATTGACTAATACTGACTTATTTAGAATTTTTGTATCTTCTTGATTCAGCTTTGATAATTCATATGTAGCTAGGAATCTGTATTTCTTCTGCGTTTTCCATCTTATTAGAATACAGGTTCTTGGAGTATGTATTGATGATCTGGATTTTTGCAGAATATATTGTGATTTTACCCTTTTCATTCCTCATTGCACGGGTTGGAGTTTTTTTTATAATCAGGTTGGCTAAGAATTTCTCCATTTTGGGGCAGCCCCCTCGGGTCTCCCTTCAGTCCCTCTCTGACAGAAGCTTTTCTATTCAATAAAGTTTTATCCTCAACGTCAAAAAAAAAAAAGAATTTCTCCATTTTATTTAGTTTTTCAGAGAACCAACTGGTCAACTGATTGATTCTTTGTATTGTTTTCTTATTCTGCACTGGATTAATTTCTGCTCTGATCCTTATGTTTTTCGTCCTCATACACGCTCTGGGCTTGACGTGCTGTTCTACTTCTAGAAGTTTTCAAGGGGCCGGTGGTATTGCTCAGTGGACTAAGTATTTGCTTAGGTAAGCGCAGCGGCCAGGGTTCGATTCCTGGTTCTGCCTTCCACGCCGGCCCCGCTGAGCCTGGGATGGAGTCCGGGTGTGGTGGCGCGAGCCTGTAATCCCAGCACGTGGGAGGCAGAAAGCAGGAGGATCGCTGTGAATGTGGGCTGCATAGTGAGACCCTGTACAAAAAAACAAACAAACAACCTAGAAGTTTTCAAGTTCCTAGGTTGTTTGAGCCTGCTCTGCTTTCCTGATGTGGGCCTTCACTGTTACAAATTTCCCTCTTAGGACTGCTTTCATCGTGTCGTAAGTCCTGGTGTGTTGTATTGGCATTATCACTTAATTGTAGAAATTGTCTAATTTCTTCCTTAATTTCATCTGTGACCCAGTGATCACTCAGGAGGGTGTTATTTAATTTCCACGTGTTTATTAAGTTTTGTGTTTCTTTCGCTGTTACTTTCCAGTTTCGCTGCACTATAGTCTGATAAGATGCACCAGATAATTTGGGCTCCCTGCGTTACAGAAGCGTGTTCTGTGAGCTAGTATGTGGCTTCTTTTGGAGAACATACCGTGTACAGCTAAGAACAGTGTGTTCTTGATGTTATGGGATGGAGCACTCCGTAGACATCTACTAAAGCCATTGGTTTAAAACTGGTTAAGTTCTAATATTTTATTGTTAATTTTTTGTCTAGTTCATCTGTCTATTGTCATAGTGGGGTATTGAAGTCCCATTACAGTTGTATTAGTGCCTTATTTGATTATTCATGTCTATTAATATTTGTTTTATATAACAAATACAACACTGGTATTTGTTGCATATATATTTATGATTTTTATCTCTTTCTCTTGGTTTGTTCCCTTTACAGGGATATAGTGATCGTCTTAGTCTCTCTTAATCAGTCTTGGCTTCAAGTCTACTTTGTCTCCAAATAGAATAGTTACCTGCTTTTTTTCTGGGTTCCCATCACATGGAGCATTGTTTTCCATCCTTTGACTTTCAGTCTATAAATTTCTTTTTTATTTAAGTGTTTCTTATATGCAGCATGTTGTTGATTCTTCCTTCTTGATCTATTCTGCCAGTCTTTCTTTCTTTCTTTCTTTCTTTCTTTCTTTCTTTCTTTCTTTCTTTCTTTCTTTCTTTCTTTTTCTTTTTTTTTTTTTTTGGTGGAAATGGGGATTGAACTCAGGCCCTTGCACTTGCCAGGCAAGTGCTTATTCTACTGAGCCATCTCCCTGGCCCCTTGTTTTGTTTTTAATCAAATTTAATTGGCATATTTTAAGTATACACGATGATCACATTCACCATAGAGAATTTATACCTGTAAATGACAGAACTTGGCTCTTTTTCATTTTCTTTTTCCCCATTCCCCTGCTCTCCCTTCAGCCTCTTCTCTGTTTCCTCTGATTGGTGAATTGAGGCCATTCTCCGTGATGGTTATCACTGATATGTGTTCACTTAGCCTCGCATGTTATTTTCCTGTTGTCGGCTCCCTTTTTTCTCCTCTGTTTAATTGTTTGCCTTGCTTGGTAGATTTATTCTGTTGAGGTTCATGCAGTTGTATCCTTGTTATCTCTTTCTAGAATATTCTTTAGAACATTTTGGAGTGTTGGTTTGGTGTTTATCAGTTTCTTCAAATTTTATCATGGAAGTATCTTTTATTTCTCCATCAATTTTAAAAGATATTTTTGTGGGTATATTAATCTGGGTTGGAGGTTGTTTTCTTTTAGGCTTGAAATACTGTAAGATTTCCTAGATTTGAGGGTTTGTGTTGAGAAATCTGCTATGATTCTATTGTGCTTTCCTTTGTAGGTGATTTGCTTTTTTTCTAATAGCTTTTGTGAACTTTTTTTTGAAGAAGGGTCTCACTGTGTAGTACAGGCTGGCCTTGAACTCATTTATGTAACCTGGGCTGGATTTGAACTCGTAGAGATGCTCCTGCCCTTGCCTCTGGTATACTGGGATTATAGGCATGTGCCACCATATCCAACAGCTCTTTTTTTTGAGACATGGTCTCACTATGCAGTTCAGGCTGGCCTTGTGCTCACTTTTGTAGCACTTGATGTTGCAGAGATCCTTCTGGCTCAACCTCCCGAGTGCTTGGATTACAGGCATGCGCCACCATGTCAGGTTCTGGGGCCACATGGTGGGCACCCGCATCCGCATTCCTGGGTATCCTAGGCGAGACCATAGGGCATGTAGGTCTGGGGATCAAACTCTGGTCTTTGTGTAGGTGCTTATGGCTCTGAGCTATCTCTCCTGCCATCCCTCTTTTTTTTTGTTAACAACCATTGTTAATTAGCTATTCTTGTTTTGAAAATCTGTAACATACACATTGTTGCATGTTACCCTGTTTCTGTCTTTTTATTTATTTTTGTTTCTGTTTTTACTCTTCAAAATAAAATTGAATTTAAAAAAGAGAAAAGCAGGTCTTCATCATCTCTAAACAGAAACTGGAGAAAAGGTTCATGCACAGAGGTTAACACAAACAACAAAACAAAAAAAGGCTAGCTCAGTTGCACTCTGAAAACAGTGAACCTGCATGACCTGCTACATTTCCTCAAAAGACCGCAAGGCACCGAGAACCTTGGCTTTTTTTTTTTTTTTTTTTATCATGGCTAATTGGAGTTCTATGTGTCTCACTTATCATGTGTCTATCAAATTCTTTTTCTCTGCTTGGGAGGGTTTCTGCCTTTTGACTATTTCCTGCTTTTTCATTAACTTCAAGCAATCATAGGATATTTTTCTTTATATCATCTAGTAGTTACTGGATTGATTTCTCATAGTCCTTTAGTCTTTTAAGAAATCTTTCTTTTCATGATTGCCAACCACAAACCTAATTTCTCTATTTAAAAAAATTTTTATTTTGGTACTGGGAATCTGCTATATGTGAAATTCTGCCCTCACACATTGGCTTATTATTCTGCATATAATTCCAGTGGAATTTTTAATCTCTTGGATATCTGTTGAATCTGTTCTATGGATTCCATTTCTCTACTATGTTCATGGTTTCCATCATTTTCCTAAGGTGCTTTATTTTTATTTTTTATCCTTATCTAGAGTCACTAAGCATTTTGAGAAATTATTTCTAATTTAATATTTTCTAGAGCTTGATTCATCTGCTTTGTTCCTTTCACTGTTAGCACTTTAGAGAGTCCAGGTGGGTGGCTTTTGAATTGTTCCCCTGATTGCCTCCTGGGTTTGCCTTTCATGAGCTTCTTGCTGGTTTGAACTCAGCTCCTGGCCCTGTCACTGGGAGCCACTAGCTGGAGTCTGGTCACAGCTGTTCTGAGTTCTGAGCTCAGTTGGCCCCCAGCCAGTCACGCTTTCCTGAGGGACATCTGAACTGGACTAACTTTCCAGCCACTGCAGTGTGTTTCTCCATGTAGGAATCTGGAGTAGTCCCTGTGTGTCCACAGGTTCACGCTGCCCCGCCTACTCACTAAGTGTGGGCTGGGGGAGAGAGTGCTGCCTGCTACCTTCTCCTCCTCCTCCTCCTCCTCCTCCTGCTTCTCTTTTGTTGAAGTCTCTGATCTCCTCATGGGCTTCAGTTCTCACTTCAGATCCTTCCTCCATCCCAGGAACCCATTTCTGGGTTCTTTCTTCTTCCTCATTTTGCTATATGTATTTCAGTGTCAAGACACCAAATCTCAAGAGAGGCATTTTTTCTGTTTACCACTCCACCGTGTTGGAAGTCCATTTGATCTTTTGATGATTTGTTGCATTCTGTTTGCCAGATTTAAAAAAAAAAATTTTTTTTTATCTCTATTTAATTGGTACAGGGTCTCACTATGTAGCTCAGACTCCAGGGGCCCTCCTGTTTCAGCTTCCCCTCATGCCTAGTGTAGGTGGCTCATCCGGCGCACCTGGGTTTCCAGGCCTGGCGCATCATGTGCTACCGGGGACTGAACCTGGGTCCTTGTGCTTGCTAGGCAGGTGCTTAGACCACCAAGCTACCTCCTTAGCCCTGTTTGCCAAATTTTTAAAAATCAGGTTTTATTGGTACATTTTTTTATATACATAATGATATTTTTCATAGAGAATTTGTATCTGTATGTGAGTGATATAACTTGATTCTGTTTTCTCCATTCCCCTACCCTCCCTTCAACCCCTGCTACCCTCCCCATCATGCTTTTAATTCTTTTGGGAAGATACCCAAAAGGGGAATGAATAGTTGGGTCTAATAGGACCTCAGTCTATTTTTTTTTTAAGCCAGTCAAATTTAGCGGGGGGAACATGTTTGTTTGTTTGTTTATTTATTTGTCTTTTTGAGACAAGGTCTCACTATGCAGTTCAGGCTGGCCTTAAGCTCACTTTGTAGCTCTGGCTGGTCTCGAACTCACAACAATCTTATTTGTCTTTTTGAGACAAGGTCTCACTATGCAGTTCAGGCTGGCCTTAAGCTCACTTTGTAGCTCAGGCTGGTCTCGAACTCACAACAGTCCTCCTGCCTCAGCCTCCCGAGTGCTGGGATTACTGGTCTGCGCCACCACGCCCGGCATCAGTCTATTTTTTTGATGAATGTCCACAATCATTTCCACAGTGATTGCACCAATCTACACTTCCACCAACAGTGTAGAAGGGTTTTTTTCCCCTAAATTCCCACCATATGTTATGGGTTGATTTCTTGATAAATAGCCATTCTTCCTGGAGTGAGACGGAATCTCAGTGTTTTAATTTTTATCTCTTTTTTTTTTTTTTAAATTCCTTTATTTATTACAGTGTCTCGCTACACATCACGGATTCTTTTTTCGCGGGGGTGGGGGGTAAGCTCAGCCAGCCCTGCGGGGAGGGGCTGGCATGACATGTGGTGCTGGGGCTCGAACCGCGGTCCCTGAGAGGCGCTCTAGACCGCTGAGCTATCTTGCCAGCCCAATTTTTATCTCTTGAATGATGAGTGATGAACATTTTAAAAAATATTTATTTCCTGTTTTTATTTCTTCATCTGAGAAGTGTGTATTAATATCAGATGTCTGTTTTTTCGGTTGGGTCTTTAAATTTGGAGGAGTCGGATTTTTTTTTTTTTTTATGAGTTCTTTATATGTTCTCCATAGCAATCTTTTTCCTAGGGAACAGCTGGCAAATAGTTTTTCCAGCACTGTGGGTTGCTGCTTTACTCTGTTGGTGGTTTCTCTTGCTGTTCAAAAGCTTTTAATAAGATGAGATCCCAGTTGTCGATTCTTTATGATAGTTCTTGTGGTATCGTAAAGGCTTTGCCTACACCAATGTCTTTAAGAGTTCTACCTGTTTTCTCTTCCAGTAGATTTAGTGTTTGTTTTAATATTTAGATTTCTGATCCATTTCGACTTTCATTTACTGCATGGTGAAAGATATCGGTCCAATTTTAATCTTCAGCATGTGCAAAGCCAACTTTTCTGGCATTTATTGCAGAGGCCATCTTTTTTCCAGCGAATGTGTTGTCACCTTTTTCAAAGGTAAGGTGAATAAGTATGTCAGGAGTTGTTGCTCAGTCTTTTAAATGTTCTGTTGGTCTTTAGGTCTGTTGTGTGCTTTTTTTTTTCTTTTATTGCCAGTACCATGCTGTTTTTATCACAGTCGCTTTATAGTGTATTTTCTAGTCAGGGATTGTGATGTCCCCTGCTTTGCCTTTGTTGCCCAGAATTGTCTTTGCTATCCTACGTGTCTGCTGGTTCCAAATGAATTTTAGGGTTGTTTTCTCTGATTTTGTGAGATGTACTATTGAACTTTTGATTACAGTTGTATTGAATCTGTATAATAGTTTTGGAAGTATGGCCATTTTGACTATGTTGGTACTTACTACCCAAGAGCAAGGGATATTTTTCCAGTTTCTTATATCCTCTTTAATCTCCTTTTTTCAGAGTACTGTAGTTTTCAATGCAGAGGTCTTTTACTTCTTTTGTTAGATTGGTTCTTGGTATTTCATATTTTTTGGATACCAGTCTGAAAGGTGTTGTTTCCCTAATTTTTCTCTTAGTGAGTTTGTATACAGGTTGGCTATTCATTTTTGAGTGTTGATTTTGTATCCAGCTACACTATTGAATTTGGTTGTTCTATATCTAGGACTCTCTTGGTGGAGTTTTGGGGATCTTCTGTGTAGATTTTCTTCTCACCTGCGAATAATGATAATTTAACTTTTTCCTTTCTTATCATTATTCCCTTTCTTCCTCTTGTCTAGTTGTTCTGGCCAGTGTTTCCAGAACTGCATTGAATATCAGTGGTAACCATTGTTGCTGGCATCTTGTTGGTTATTTTTGTATCTATGTTCATTAAGAAGATTGGCCTTTAGTTTCTGTTTCTTTTAAGTTCTTGTCTAGTTTTTATATCAGTGTAATTCTATCCTTTAGGAATGAGTTTGGCAGTACTTTTTCTCTCAGTTTCACTGAAGAATTTCAGAGTATTGGAATTAAGTCTTTCTTGAAATTTTGGTAGAATTCAGCAGTGGCTCTGTTGGGTTCTGAGCCTTCTTTGTTAGTGTTCACCTCAGGAGGCTTTCCCTTGGAGCCCACTGTAGTCCCTATGAGCCTGAGTGGTAGAGTGAGCTGCAGAGACAAACTTGCTGGGAAAGGGATGTAGTTCTTTCCTGTGACCTGAGGTGATCACCCACACCAGGTCTGGCTCTGCTGGGGCTATGAAGGAAGTAAGGGGGTCAGATTGTGTAGGGTGTGGGAAGTGTGCCATCTGGGTGTGGTCAGCAAACTTCCTTCCCCTCAGGGGACTGCATGGAATCTGTCCCTTAGTGGCCTCAGGCACCCTTTGTTCTAATGGTTGAGCAGAGCTCTAGAATTGTTGTCCCAAGTGAAGGTTAAAGTTCCTGGAGAGGCAGTGTCCAGCAGCCAGCCCTTGATCCAGGCGTGCTGTGCTGGCTCTGCCCCCGGGGTGTGCCGAGACAGTGACTGAGACTTGGCATGGTGGCACGTGCCTATAATCCCAGTGCTTGGGAGGCTGAAAACAGGAGGATCACTGTAAGTCCCATCTGTGTAGTAAGACCCTATACTAAATTAAAAAAAAAAAAAAGTTCCTGGAGATTCTGGGCCAGGCTGATATCTGTGATTTTCGAAATATGAACAGGGACATGCTTTACAGAGGCTGGGGCAGAAGAAGGAAATCTGCATAGTTGTCTGGGGAATTGCTGGAACTGCACAACAGGAGCAGGAGCCTTCAGTCTCAGCACTTCGGGCTCCTTGGTGGGTAGTGGCCAGTATGTGACCCATGCAGGCCAGCTCTGGGACCTAGGCTGCATGTGTCTCTCACCTGTCCCCTTCAGGAAGATGTGGCCTAGCTGTGTCCTGCCAGGCAGATCAGTTGTTGCTTCCTAATCATGGTTATCTCCCCTGCCAGGTAAGTATCAGTTGTTGCTTCTTGAGACAGCATCACCATATGAAAGTGGGATGAGAAGTCCAGAGATTTTAAGTTTGTCTCATTTTCCACCTGTGAGTCCCAGCTAGTCAGAATGGAGAGTAGGGAAGTAGGGAAGACCCTCAAGACTCAAGAGCAAAGGAGGAAAAAATTAAATAAAGCAAACCTTCCCCCCCCCACACACACAGAAAAAGCAAAGGGAGTTCCTCATAGAGGGTGCTTATGTGTCTTGGTATGGGATATCTAGCCCAGAGCACTGTGAGCCTGCTTTGTGGGGTCCCATTGCCTTTTCTTTCTTTCCTTTGTATTTTAGGGATGGGTCTACAGGGTGTTCAAGATCTCACTACTAGATGGAACTCATAGTGATCCCCCTGTTTACAGCCTCCCAAGAGTGGGGATTACAGGTGCGCACCACCATACCCAGTCTCAATTGCCATCTCAGCGTGCTCTGGGGGTGGCCGGGAGTTGAACCCCTGGCCCCTGCATCTGCTTGTGGGCTCTTTAATGCGCT
>PVKA01052758.1:0-11553 GCA_004027165.1 Ctenomys sociabilis
AAAAAAAAAAAAAAAAAAAAAAAAAAAAAGACTATGTATGTATCATGACTCCTATTGTGGGACAACTAGGAAAAGACAAAGCTACAGAGATGATATGATAAATTATTTCCACAGTTTCTATGGGAAGTCACATATGCATGGTTGAGAAGTGAGGATTTTTACTGTGGTGAAACCATTCAATATGACACTCTAAGGGAGCATCTTATGCACTTGTTAAAGCCCATGAGAGTGAACTCTAACATGTATGAATTTCTAAAGCCTTAATTAGGTCAGTGAATCTTCACCCAAAACAGAGATTCCAACAACAATTTAAAACATAATTTTGTGATAGAGTGTCACTGAAGAGGGCTCAGGGAAGAAGTATTGACTTTACAGAAATGAATAGAAACACTGTACTTTAGTTGATGAGTTGCTTATTATCATAATCCAAATTTATAATTCTCATGCTTCTATACTTGTATCCTGGATTTGAAGAAATATATAAATAGATGGTACAGGAGAAATCAAATTTCTCATTATTAGAGTAGAACTTTATAGCTAAGCAAGACTATGAGGTTAAAATGATTTGTGTGGTAACGGGTTAGACAAAGAAATATCAACAAACCATCTGTATAGTAGAAATATAGATGGATCCCTATATGCATATAGGGATCATGAATGTACTTTTTATGCATTTTTGGAAGTTTTAAGGGAAAAGATGCCCCAATAACCATAAGAACAAATAACACCGGGTTGGTTTGCAAAGCGATTTTGAGAGGGCTGGCCAGAGAGCTCAGTGGATTAAAGCTCCTGCTTAGGCAGATGCAAGGGCTGGGGGCTTGATCCCCTGGCCTACTGTGCTGGCCTCACCCCTTGGGTGTGCTGAGATGGCAGACAGAGACTGGGTGTGGTGGATAGTGCCCATAATCCCAGTGCTTAAGAAGCTGTAAACAGGTGATGAGTCTGATCTACATAGTGAGCCCCTGTAAACCCTGTAGGCCCTATACTAAAACAAACAAAAAAGATTTTGAAATGAAAAGAACCAAGAAACCTTGGGGAAATTGCTAATTCTAGGACCACACATAAAATATACCAGACAGACTTAGAGCATTTGGAAATGCCAGAAATAAGGATTTGCTCAGTAAAAGAAATTGCCACAGATGCAGGTACGAAAGTGTTTGAGAGCCAAATATAAAAGCTCCAAATGACCAAATTTGGAATAATTTGGGCAATAAAATAAAGTAACATTGGATGAGACCTCAGAATTTAAATCAAAACTGACATAGTTTATTGAATAAATAGGTGGAGAAGAGTTGATTTCCCCTTAAAGAACAATTCGAATAAATTTGATATATGCTTAGCAATGGGACTGTTGAGTGGTGTGGTGAAAGGCCTTCATGATATTGCTATACTAATTGAACATTCCTATCAACAGTGTATAAGGGTTCACTGATCTCCACAGCCTCTCCAACACTGGTTATCTTACAGCCATCTATTTTATAATAGCCTGCAACAAGCGTGAAGAAGTTTTAATTTGTGTGACTCTGATAATTAGTGATGGTGAGCACACTTTTACAGAATTCTCAGCCATTTGTATATATTATCTGAGGAATGTCTGTTCAGAAACCTTTTAGCAGGAACATTTATTTTTCTCTCGATTGCAGAGTTTGAGTTCCTTGGATATTTATCCCTTATCATATATTTGTTCTACAATATTTTCTCCTGAGATTTCTCTCTTTTGATTGTTTTATTTACCTTTCAGAATCTTTTGTATTTGAGGTGGGCCTTTCACTCTGTTCCTTTTTTAACCTTTACTTTTAAGTCATATAAAAAAGTCCTAAACTAATGTTGAATTTTTTGTCTTTTTTTCCTGCATTTATAGTTTTTAACTGACTGTTTAAATTGTTATTCTGTGTTGAGTTGATTTGTGGTGTGTGTGTGTAGGGGGTGGTTAAGGATCTAATTTCATTCTTTGGCTTCTAGCCTGAAGGTGTAGCTCAGCAATATCATGCTTGCTTGTAAACAAATACTTGGGTTTAATCTCTATCATAAAAAATTATAATTTCTTCTTTCTCTATGTGCTATCCAGTATCCAGCACCAATTATTAAAGAGACTGTCATTTTTGGTTGTGTGTTCTTAGCACCATTATCAAAGACAAGAGAGTGTACCAGTGAAAATTTATTGCTGGGCTTTCTATTCTCTCTCTCTCTCTCTCTCTCTCTCTCTCTCTCTCTCTCTCTCTATATATATATATATATATATATATATATATATATATATATATATATATATATATATATATATATATATATATATATATATATATATATGTGTGTGTGTGTGTGTGTGTGTGTGTGTGTGTGTGTCTTTAGGTAGCCCTGTCCTGTTGGTATTTTCAATAGCCACTAATGTTGCCTGGTATAGTATGGGAATTGTAAATTGGCATGGAAATTTAAAGCAGGTTCTTGTCAGTGCACAGCACAAATTAGTTATATACAGGGATCGTAGCTTTTCATCTTCAGTTCTCTGATGCAGCTTATGGGAAATAATTGTTGTTCTGTTAATTGAATACCACTCTGTCATTGTAAAAAAATGAAGCTGCAATTGTTTTGTTGACATTATGTTGCTTCTAAGTAAATATAATTTTTTATATAAAAAAAGAAATTCCTCTCCAGATTGCTACCATACAGTGTGAAGTTAGGGGTGGTCCTGTCATACCTGGGCTTTCTTATGTTGAAGACCACTCATTTTATGCCTAATTTGTGGTATCGTGAGAGGCTGTGAATTCTTTCATAAGTGTTGATTCTTTGTCATTATTTTAATTTGATATACCAAGAAAAATAATTTCCATTCAGGATTTAGATAATTTTTTAAAAGAAAGAGTGGAACTAATTATTCCTTTGTTTATATTTTCAAATCTTGTAGTTGGGTCTGGACCATTTGATTTTTTACTTAATGGTCTATGTGTATAAATTAAATGTTTCAATTCCAAACTGAAGTAATCAAAGATATTTCCCCATCGTCCATGGTCTTTTTACTATTACTACTGTGCTAACATCCACCAGGGTGCTATTACACGCTCTGGGCATCGTTCTTATCCCTGAGTGTGTGACTGATGTGCCTCAGCCATGAGAACCCTCTGGTCTAGCCCAGAGACTGGCAACATTTTTCTATAAAGGACTAGAGATTAAATACTTTAAGATTTGAAGACCACTTACAGTCTTTTTCATATATATTTCTCTAATTCTTCTCTTTATTCGTCTTATTTTTCATATCACTTTAAAATTGTAAAAGCTATTCTTATTTCAGGACAATAAAAATATATTGTAGCAGGATTTGCCAAACTCTGGCCTACAGCATATTCGTTTTAACCTTGAACTTCTTTTACTTTCTCTGCATCAATTTTAGGTTCCTGGCATACCTCTAGAGTCTTCTGTTTCAGGTTTATCTATTGGGAAAAGTCTTTTTATTGACAATAGAGATGCAACTTAAAATTGGGATTGGGATTGAGATTGCCTGGGATTTACAGAAGAAGAAACGCTGGTACCTACTTTCAGGGACATAGATATCAAATCCAGTGTCTTCAAAGTGTTCCTTAATCTTTTTAGCAAAAGACTTTCTATTTTCCTGTTTGATGGATTATGTATGCTAATCTTCTAAAATACGGTTTATTGGAGAACTCTTCCACGGTGTTGCCCTAAACTTGGTTATCAAGCATGAATTTTCCATATTGTACAGAAATAACTCAGTTGCAAGGTCAATATATAGCTAAGTATCCTAAAGTTTTACATTATAATTGTCTAAATATTTAGTTGATCCTTTATTCAGAAGGCCCTGTTTTCCTTCCCAGGATAGTTGGCACAATGTAGCAGCAATTGAAAGGTACTCATAATCATAGTCACAGCAATTATTATGTTTTCTGGCAGCTTTGCACTACTTTTCCATAGTGAGCCTTCATAGGTCCATCTTGGCCTCTGGAATAAAGAACATCTGCTCTCAGCAGGGGCTCCTGGCTGTACCCGAGAACGATCATCAATGACTCAGCATCACTTGGTAAACCAAAAGGCTGCTGTGTACTTCTGGTCTTTTTCTCTCATGAGGAGTAATCATTCTTTGACATCTGTAGGGTGAAAGATAGCAGATTTGAAATTCTAAAAAGCAGTTTGCTCTAGATGGCCTACAGTATGGCTCAGGCTTTTCATAAGAAAGGAATGGGATGTATAAGATGGTTCTTCATTGACTTAAAAGGGAGCAATTTTTAAAGACAGCTTGTGTCATTCAAAAAGACTAATGCTACTTGCCTGTACCTATGTTCTTTTCACTCCTGCTCTCTCATTTAGGTGAGTGTGTGTGTGTGTGTGTGTAAGAAAAAGAAAGGAAACAGTATCACAAACCTCCTCCTAGCAGATAGGATATATTTATCCAGATATTGTAATATGTATCAATATTACTAGAAATTTAGAGAAAATATTACTATATCCTCACCAGATAGAAGGTTTTAAGTCTTAGAGAATAAGAAGTACACACCCTCAGGTTGAGTTGTTAAAGAACTGATCTTCCCATCTGCTATGTCTCAAAATTCAACATTAGAACTGTTGTTGCTGAGAAATGTTCTCTGTCCTTTTCAAGCCAAGTCATACATTTCTTGTTGTATATTCGTGTTGTCAGGATAACCAAATACATTGAAATTTGGGCAATGAAAGTCATGTGTACTAGAAAATTCCAGAGGTCTAGAAAACACTTGAGCAACTGTGATGTGTTCAGGTGTTGGAATTTACATTAATATATCATTTGTATTGACTCCTTCTTTCTCATTGAGACCTATTAGTCTCATATTTTTCATGTTGGCATCATCTTATAGGTGATGGATTATTTTTTCCTGAATCCTAGTTGTTTTTAACAGATCCTTTCTCAACTTTTCACCAGCATCTTTAAGATCTGAAACTCTCTCTTCGCTTTCACTCAATGGTTTTGTGGACTCGTGATTGAGATTTTAAGTTCTTCTATATCTCTTTGACTCTGCTTCATGCAATCTATTTCTTTCCTGTATTGCTCATTCAAGGAATCTGTCACATTTCTAATCTCTATTTTTTTTTTATAAATGTCGTCTTTAAAGGTAGCTATTAATTCTTTTACTGCAGAATTTTTCCAAATTGGGTTTCCTCCATATATTTCCATATTTGATACTTTACTTCAGATGCTATGATTTCAAAGATTTCTTTTTTTATTTCAGAAATTATTTCTGCTCTGAGTTCCTCTTTACGTTTCTGCTGTTGTTTCTTTACTTGCAATGCTATTAATTCATAAGTTTCAGCTGGAATAGTGTTCTCTGTACTTGTTCTGGGTGGGCACTGGGTTTCCCCCATATGTTTCTGCATTAGATTCTTTACTTCGGATGCTATGTATTCAAAAATTTCTTTTTTTAATTTCAGGCATTAATTCTGGTCCGGGTTCTTCTATACCTCTCTGCTGTTTTTTCTCTGCTTCCGACGCTGTTACTTCATTCATTTCAGCTGAGCTAGTGTCCTCTGCACTCGTCATGGGTCGGCTCGGAGCCTGAGATTGCATTTTGCTCCTTGTCTTTGTCATTTTGTATGGCACTGACCTCTGACCTTTGGTGTAGAGCTTTGGTGCAGTTATAACCTTATTATATAATGAGATTTGGGTGCAGATCTATTAAGTTTGAGTTTATCCAATTATGCCAGGCTTGGGTCTAGCTGTCACGTTCAGCTCCTTATTGCTGCAGCCCTTCTGGCGCAACAGTGAGCCTGTGGTAGCCCTCTGTTGTGACCCTGTGGTAGCCCTCTGTTGTGACCCTGGACCAGGGAGCACCGGGGAGTGCCAAAGGTCTCTCACACACTCACTGGGGCCATGCTGGGCTGGCTGGATTGGGAGCTGGAAGAGTCGCAAAAGTTCTCACTCACTTGGTGGGCTTGGAGGCAGGGACTCCAGGGAGTTGCAGGGGTCATGCACACTAAGTATATATGCCTAGTTTATACATACTTAGTTTACTGAGAACTCTTTATGTTGCAAATGTTGAGTCTCATTTGTCTTTTATTAACTACAGATCCAATTATTATTCCACAGGTGAGGCAATGGAGTATTAGTGATATTGTAGATTCTGCATATGGTCACAGATTTAGAAAGTGAAAGTAAGAGCATTAAAACCTAGAAGGCATTAAATGTCATCTCATAAAATTTCTTTAAAGGTCTCAGATGTAGGTCAGTGTGAATGCACTAGGTTCAATCTCCAGTATTAGAAAAAGAAAAAATAAAATAAGAAAAAAATAGTTCTCCATAATAGTTTGAAGTATTTATTTGTTGCTATTATTAACTAAGATACCTGGAAAAATTTGGTAAAAAAGTTGAAATATTTCAAAAAGGCTTTCAATCATTAAGTCAGATCATAACATGTTATATGTGAACATATAACCTTTACATACTGACAAAATGAACATATTTCCAACATGGACTTCATTCCTATAATTGTGCATTTTTGTCTCATCATCCTTTATAGATTAACCCTGAACATTTATTGATTCACTGATGCTCACAAAATGGACCACATTAAATTGAAATATGATCTGATGAATATGTCAGTAAGCTTAAATATCCTTTAAGATGATTGGAGGCATCTTAGGATGATTGGAGGTGAAGATTCAAAAGGTTTGATCACCTACCAATGCTGTCTTTCTTTTTACTAAATCATTCTTACATATTTAGATAGCTGTAGAGCACATCTTTAATTGCCCCATACAAATTTAATAATTGGGATGACTGAATCTTGTTTTCAAAATTTCTCATAGAATTATTTAATTAGGCTTCTATTAACACCCCTGTTGAGTATAAAACAATTCCTTATGCAGATATAATGAGAAACCCTGAGATCTGTAGGGACTGATTCAATTTCAAAGCACCTCTATTATAGTCCCTGTGACATTGAGATAATCCCAAATCTACACAATGGTTTAGTTACAAATAGAAATGACTCTGAGATTATTTTGTGAGACTACTGCTCCTAAGAATGGTGCCCACTCGCAGTATTAAAATGCCTCCAATCATCAAAGTGGAGATGATTAATATCATGTACAAATATCACAGCAGCTCAACCCTTCATACCATGGTAAGCCTGAAATGAAGAAAACCAGAGCAATTATGTCTCTTCTAAACTTCTCTTTGCCCTTGGGAACCCTAAAAGCCCATAGTGATGGACTGTCAAGAGAAAATGATTACAATGTTTAACATCCTTTTAATTCTGTCAGCAGAAAAAAAAATTGAGACAATTTTTTTAATCCCTTCACTATCTGTTTCTCAGTACAATGTCACTCTAAGCAAACCAGGTCATCTATTTTTTCTACAGGGTTAGTGGGAAAGCATTATCTTTATATTTAACCAGAAACATATGTCAAGTTTTATGACAAATATGTGCACCTAAAATATATGTCCTTGCTCTTGGATTGTACAGCAAATCCAGGAAATTATATTTATTCTTCTCTTCTGAAATAGTAGTGGGAAGTTTGAGTACTAAATCTGTTGATATTTTTCCACCAACCAAACATAAGTACAAGTTCCATGACTTCGTGTTCTGAACTTGCATACATTTCTTGTTTTCCCAGCACTTAGGCACACACAGAAGCCAACTATGGCTGTGAAAAACATGCGATTCATTTTACTACTCTCCATCCCTGTGTTTCATATACTTGTATGTCCTTTGTAGCCGAAAGCAGTTTGTCCTTATACCATACTTCCCCTTGAGGATTCAGAGCTTCACACAGTCTCGTGTAACAGCTGGTGATGCTCTGAGATCTCCAAGGCAAATGCAGATGGTGATGAAAAGCACCTGCACATTGCAGTTTGCCTAGACAGTAACCTCAAGGGATTAAGTCTGCAACAGTAAAATGAACATTTTTTTCATGCTCACAGAGAACAGGCTGTGGAAAGACACTGCGTTGTCCAGATTCTGCCTTATGCACCAGCCACAACATGACGATCCCTAGAGTCAGAAGTTCAAATGGCTGAGGCATAAAATAAATGACTAGTCAGCTGACATCATTTTGACTTTTCCAGGGTTGATGAGTGATTTTTCCAATTCAAACAACCACAGTAGTGAATGTGTTTGAGTGCCAGAGTACTGTATCCGTATCATGACATCATAGATAGTCTAGGCTTTCATCCTTATTATATCCCTTGCATTTTCATGGCTTTGGCAGTAGTAATCTGTAAATCCAGATAAATGTCTGATAAATGAATAACTACAGGGCTAAATAATGTAAAAATATTTCTAGTTAAAAATAGGTTAAGCCCTAAGAAAAGCCTAATTCATTTATACAATATGAGTAGAATTCCAACTCCACCAACTCTCTATGTCTTGAAGATAAGTGTCTTAAACCCTCCAATCTCTATTTCCCCATGAAATATATAGCATTTGTCTCATAGGGTTGTTTTTAGGAATAAATTGCATAAAAACAGCAAATGCACAATGAATAATCAAGTGATTTTCATAAATAGCCTTCTGAATAATTGAATATTCCTTAACAGTAATCATAACCATTCTGTCTTTCCTATATTCCAGAGCTTAGGATCAGAAGATGCAAATGAAAACCTAGAACTTACAGTGATGAAAACCAATTAAACTGAAACAGATTACCGCTTACAGAGATTTTACCTCTTAGTAGCTATGTGGTAGTGAGAAAAACATTTAACCTTTGTTGTCCTGTAATATAACTATAAAGACTGTACTTGGCTATAATTTTATGGCTATAACTATGACTATAATTTTATTTAATCCAATGTATCAGTTTAATTTAAGATTTCTGCATTTTATTAATAATGAAGATTTTAAAAATATGAAGCACTATAATTTGAGATGCTTCAATGTGCTAAAGAGAGATAAGTTGATGCATATTTAGTTTAGATCATAGGTAAAGTTTGAATCATGACTTTTCTTACTACAAGAGAGAAAAGAGCATCACTTTACAAATGATAAATAAGAGTTCCTACTTTTGGACATAATAGGCTAATGTATCTCATCTGACAGACTTGGACACCTAAACTGAGAAACACTGTGAGGAGGTGAAAAGAATGCCACTATGGCTCTGTCTCGGCTGCCAACAACACTGGAGGGAGGAGTGTTGGCGGGCACAATGTGAATTTTGCACCCTAACATGCTCTGCTAATCCCAAAACACTGCCAACAACCCACTCCTTGCAACTTTGTTCCAGGAACCTTAAGTTATGTTGTTTGTCATGAATATATGCATATTTATTTCTTTGTATCCTGACACACCTTGCTTCTTCCCACCAATTTTGTTTTCAGTCTTCTTCCTTGGAACTCACTTTCCCAGTTGCCTCCTTCCTTTCCACAGATATTCCCTTACTTGTATGAATTTCGTGTAAGTTGTCATCACCTGCAGCCTATATGGTGAAGCATTTCTATGTCAGAATTTTCCTGTCCTTCTTCAGCAAAATAAAGAGCTCCTGTTCTTTTCTTACATCCACTGGTCTCAAGGGTACATGGTCTCATAATGTAGAAAACTGTAGAATTGAAATGTATTTTATCATATCATAGCAAATATGCTCTCAGTCAATTCAAATATTTTGATGCTTTCCTGGAAGATATCTGTATTCTAGAAATTTTGTGGAAGTGTATAACAAGAACTGGCCAGCAGGCCACTGCTATTATCTGTTGATGTTTCATCTTCTGGGAGTTCCATCACACAGTTCCCCCAGCTTTGGGGAACAGTCCACATACTTTGCTGCCACATCAGCTCTCAATCACAACTGCAGGGACATTTCAGGATACCGAGATACTTTATGGCCAGCAGCTTGGTAAGTGAAGAGCAAACAAAAGGGAAAAATGCAAAAGTACATCTGAAGAAACTGCATTAATTTCTTTTCAAATAAAAATATTTTCTGACTTCACATCTATATACAGTGGAGTAATCAGGACAGATTCAGCACCTTATCGAAAATGAACAAAAATAAATAAAATATTTTTAAAATGTACTAAGATATTGTACATGAAGTATGGCAAAATATTTGTATGAGAGGTGTGAAACAAGGTGAACTTGTGATACTCCAGTTTGTCATGTTGACAGGTTTATAGACTATGCAGAAGGGAGGAAAAAGACAAAGAGAGGCTGGTGGTCTATATGAGTTAAAGATGGAGCTGAGGCTCCGGGAGATCTAGAGAGAGTTCATAGAGCAGAGGGAATACTAAAGAGCAGCGATGAGAGAGTGAAAGGGAGGGAGAGAAAGAGACAGAGAGAGAGAGGCAGAGATGGAGAGAGAGAGACAAAGACAGAGACAGAAAGACAGAGACAGAGATGACTGTCTGTAGATGATTATCTATAGTATTTATCAGAAAACTGGTGTGAGTAAGGAAACTACCAACACCAGAATTATTAAAAAGCTACTAAAGCCTACAACAATAAAGAAATAGTTCTTTTTATAACCAATTAGCATGGAAAAACCTCATCATTGAGGGATGATTTGAATAGAGTACTCAGGAGGGGAATACCTTAGTGAGAAAAAATTAATCCTAGATGAAGCAGTGCTCTGATCTTGTGTAATACTCAAAACAATACACAAAAGAGTTAAATATTCACAGTTAATTTAATCGCATTCTAACACAATGGTTAAAAATATTTCTAATGCAAAAATATCCATTATCCAAAAATTAAAATGTATTTTATACACCTGCCATTAAATTTTAAAAGCCCAGGTGTATAAAAATATAGAAAAACTGTAACCTGCAATGATGAGAAAAGTATGATTATAAGCCCAGATGACACAACTAATAGAATTGGTAAGGGGAAAAAAAGTAAACAAATGTAAATTACTTCATGCTCAAGAAGCTAGAGGAAAGTTTGAACTGGTGAAAGAGTAACTAGAAAGATATTAAGGAAACCTGGACTGAACATGTAAAAATGAAGTATCTTGATAATATTAAATATAATATTAAACATTCATTACAGAGAAAAATGAAAAAAAAAAACCGAGGACATAGTAATAAAATTTCCCCCAAAAAATGACTGAATAAAAATTAAATATAGTATCACTGAATAGTGGTCAATTTTATGGAGCTAAAAAAACATGCCATTTCCCAAAGGATAGGTGAAAGAGGATGAGGAATAATATTTGAAGAAATAAAGGCCAAATGTTTTTGCAAATTTGGTGAAAACTATAAGCCAACAGATGTTATAAACTGGACATAATCCAGAAAGAGTAAAAAATAAATAATCATACCACAATACATTATAAGCAAATTGATTAAAACCAATGACCAAGGGAAACATCTTCAAAGCGATCCAAGAAAAAGCAGTCAGAAAACAGAACAAAAAAGATGCTCTTGCTGATGACAATAGAAGTGAGAAAATTACAGAGAAGCATTTTTAAAGAACTGAAATCTGAAAAAAAAATTCATGATAACGAAATACAAGTTCGCAGTACCCAACTCACCCTCCAGGAGAAAGAAAGAAAACAGCATGTGTACAGCTGCATTCTGAGGTGAGTCACCCGGGAGGAACATTGGAAATCAGCAACAAAAAACAGAATCCTTTTGGATTTGTTTTT
>PVKA01052759.1:0-11551 GCA_004027165.1 Ctenomys sociabilis
GAAATAAATGAAACTGTCTCTACTTGCAAATAAAATGTTTCTCAAAGAAGGGTAAAAACCTCACAGCAAAATAATACCCTTCCCCTAAGTGATCTCAAATTGAATAAATGAGTTTAACAAGGTGTAGATATTAAAACTCAATAAATAAAAAACAATTATATTTCTATATACTGAACAATTGAAATTCAAAATTTATAAAATGCTTCCATTTATAGAATTTTAACCCAACAAATACACATAGAAAATGTATAACAAAAATTTCAAAACACTCATTAAAAACTGAAAAATCCTATGTGAAAAGATATTCCACTTTATAAAATGAGACTTAATATTTAGATGTCAGTCCTTCCCAAATCAAACTAGAGAGTTGAGGCAAACTCAATGACCTAGAAAAATATTATCTACAACTGTTGAATAGTCAAAATAATTTTGGAAAAAGTTGGAGGTGAAAAAAAATTTTGGAGGACTCATCTATCAGTTTTTAAACCCTATTTAAAAGCTATAATAGAAAAGAATAGTTTTGTATGTATGAATATATAAATATACAGACTAATAAAACAGAATAAATTCTACAAAAAGACATGTGCAAATAGAGTCAACTAATTTTTCAGAAAGATGCACAAGAAATTCCATGAATACATATTAGCCTTTTCAACAAACTTCACTAGAACAATTATACATATATAATTGTTCATGTTTTATTCAATATGCCTACAGTATACCTGCACTGTACATGAAAACAACACAAAATTGATCATAGATTCAAGATAAGACATAAAACTCAAAAAGCTCCTAGACTTGAGGGCTGGCCAAATAGTTTAGTGGATTAAAGCATCTACAAGCAGGCTCAGAGGTTGGAGGTTCGACTCTCAGGCCTGCCACACCAGTCCCACCTCCTGGACACACTGAGATGGCAATTGAGACTGGGCGTGGTGGCATGCGCCTGTAATCCCATCTCTTGGGAGGCTGTAAACAGACAGATCACTATGAGACCAATCTAGAAGTGAAACTCTGAACACCCTCTAGACCCTTCAATAAAATTAAAAAAAAAAAAAACTCCTAGACTAAAACATAGGAGAAATTCATGTGACCTTTTTTCAATCAATAAATTATTAGCAATAATTTTTCAAGAATAATTCATTACAGAAAATATTGATATGCTTTATAAAATTAGGAACCTTTGCTCTCAGAGATAGCTCAGTGGACTAAGTGCATGCTTTGGCAAGTTCAGGAACCAGGGTTTGATCTTCAGTCCTGCATGCCATGCCAGACCTACCCCGGGGGTACACTGAGACTGCAGCTGAGTCCAGGTGTGGTGGCACACGCCTGTAATCCCAGTGCTGGGGAGGCTGAAAACAGGAAGGTCACTAAGACTCTGAGATGCATAAATAAAAAAAGAGCTTTTGCTCTGAAAATATATTTAAAGGTAATAAAAAGACAAAAAAAGTATAAATAGCACATTGGATAAGGAAGGTCTATCTGGAATATTTAAAGAACTGTCAAAACTTAATCATAAAATAAATTAAGAGGAATTTTAATCGTTATTTATCTGATCCAGGAGCAGCTTCAGTTTGTAGTAATCCTCCTGTCTCAGCCTCCCCAACTCTGGGATTACAAGCATGTGCCACCATGGCCAGCTTGGGGCTGGGATGACATGAGGTACTGGGGACTGAACCCAGGTCCCTGCACTTACCAAGCAGGTGATTAGACCACTGAGCTATTTCCCAGCCCCAAAAAATCTATTTTAAAATGGACAGCTGGGCATGATAACACATATGTGTAATCCCAGCACTTGTGGGGCCGAGGCAGGAAGATTACCAAAAGTTCAAGGCCAGCCTAAGCTACATAGTGAGTCCAAAACCTGCCTGAACTACACAGTGAGACCCTGTTAAAAAATACTAATAGTGAGTGACTACATGAAAAGATACTCAATAATGTTAGCCACTAAGAATATAAATTAACCATAGTGAGGTACCATTATTTACCTACTTAATGCTTAAAATAAAATGTTAAAAACTAACAATATTGAAAGTTGATGAGGAAGCAGAGCACTGGAGTACACATACTCTGTTACTGGAAGTACAAAATAATACAACACTTTGAAAAAACACATAGCCATTTCTTATAAAGTTAAACCGATTTCATTCCTAGGATTCTACTCCAGAAGTAAAAATGTATGTCACATAAAAACTTATAGGTGTATTTCTATACCAGCTTAACTCATAATTATCCAAAGCTGGAAAAAACATGACTGCCCTTCCCAGGGTAAATAAAACTAGATAATTCCACAAAGTGAAGTAAACCACTGACAAAATGAATAAACCACTGACACCTGAAACATCATAGATGAATCTCAAATTCATTTACTCTAGGAGAAAGAAAGAGTACCCAAAAGTCTACATACCACAGGTTTTCTTTGTATGATATTTAAGAAAAGGACAAGATTGCAGAACAAATCAGCAAAATTTGGAAATAAGGAAGAGACTGACCACCAATGAGCTATTCTTTTAGAATGAGAGAACTCTCTGTTGATTTTGGTGCTGGGTGTACAACTCTACCCACTTGTTAAAACTCTGTCACAAAGAATAAATTTTATAGCACACAAATTTTAAAATAAAACAAAACTAAAAGTTCTCTTATAGAAGGGCAAAGATAAAATTGAAGTAAAACAGACCATCCTCCTAGAACCCTGGTCACCCTACTCAAGTATATTTCCCAAGAGAAATCATGGTCCTATCAAGCTAATGAGGCCAAGATCCCAGGCATGCTGTTTAACTCAGATATTCACAAAAGCTTTCTGGGGAGGAAAAACATGCACCTTAAGATCCAGTAATCAAATCAGATATGACACCCTCTCTCCATGTACTAAACCCCTGATTGCCGGCCAGTACTACAGAATGTTTGAGCAAATACGAGAAACTCTTTCCACTTCAACAAACAGAGTACTGGGAAACCTATAAATGTGCTATTTCAGCTGTTTTAAGCAGCTTATCATGATTTTGTGAAAGTCTGGCCTGAAGACTCTGGATCCCTTCTTAATAACATTTAATGCTACCATTATGTAATTGAATCCATTTTGTTGGTGTAGTGGGAATATCATTAAACTGTAATTCATCCCACTGTCTTCTAGCTTTCAGACCCCCAAGTCTCAGAGACCAGCACACCAGAACTTAAAGCAGGGGGTGAGCCTAATCCTCCCCTATACTCCCATGCTCTGGGCCAGGCCCTTTCTTCACAGGGCAGTTACTCATTTCATTACCATCAAGGCCCGGACGTCTGAGGCTTGTCATGTGTGCACAGAATCTACAGGGCTCCCCCTCATCTGTCAGTACCTTAAACTCTCTGACGCTGAGTGACACCCTCCCCCTTTTCTGAGACTCACTCTCAACCCAGAGCCTTTTTGGAATTGCAATCATATCAAGAGATGATACATTTTACATCAGTTACCCCCTGGACATTAAGTGCCTGGCACCTTGCCACCTAACATGCAAGTAGCCATGTTATTATTGAAACCACATGTTCATTAGCAAGGCTGGCACCAGCTTGGCCTCCACTGTCCGAAGTTAATGTTATATTCCATTATAGTCCAGACAACGGGACAGTGTAGGATACAGTTTGGGCATGAGAACACACAGTCTTGTTTGACGAAATCTGAGTCTTCAACTGTTAGAAATATGATCCAGTTTCTATCTTGACATATGTCTGCACTGATGTTTCAGAAAGAGACATGTTTTGAAAGAAAATACTACTCTTTCAGTGTTATCTTTGCAAAATTGTATTTAATTCTTTCCACCACTTGCAGGGATGACCAGAGTCTGCTGGCTCCTTGCTGGGCTAATCATTTCATCCCTAGAGATTAATGCAAAAGTGTTTCACTTAATATAAAGGAGTGACTCAGAATCATTGCTTTTAATTAAGAAAGCCTGAGAGAGTTCTGAGAACAGTGTTCTCTTCTTTTAGAAGTGGGGAGGAGGAGCACTAAGGCAGGCAGGGAAAGAAGCAAAAATAAAACAGAAACGGAATATAAGAGGAAAAAAGACATGCATCCAAAATAAAATCTTTGAATCCATATACAGTTTCACAAAATATAATTCAAAGTTCTCAGCCTTTCAGACCTTATATATGTACAATATACATTTAACCTCTTGTTCTATCCTGGGCTATTAAAACTTTGTTATTTTTATTTCTTCTCATGTGTGACCCACATGCAGATCCAAAGGCTGGAATTTTCTTGTATCCCTTATTGGTGAAACAGACTCACTTTTTGCATGAGCATTCACAAAGCTGCCAAAGTATTTCTTTAAACCCATTATTTCAGGGCCTTGCAAACAAGTTCCTTATAATTCATGTTTAAGTCCATTCATTTTTTTTTTATATTTTCAATCATAAGGCAGGATTTTATAAAACTAGAAAACTACATTGTGGTGAATTGATTAATATTTCACCTGACAAGTAATTGTCCAAACTACCTGAGAAGATAGAGCTGGCCAAAGCCATGTCGAGTATTTAGGCCCCCCAAAAGCATAACTACTCAATAATAAGAAAAAAATGTTGAAGGGATTCTATATTTTTATACAATTTTTTAAGCAATCACATGACCAAAAGCAGAATAAGTCTCTTTTTCTATTTGTACACTTGCTAATACCTATGTTTACAGTCTATTATTATTTTTCTTTTGTGCAGTATCAGAGCAGTATAATTTTTATAGTACTACCTATTTCAAAAGGTTTTCCTAGAGTTCTATTCTGTTTATTGTACACGCTAAGACCTGAAAGGAAAATTCCTGACCTACTCCATGAGCACTTCCTTCTTCCTAAGTTTTGGGTCTTCCCAGAGTTCTGAGAACTAAGTATGTATAAGTGTTAGAAATTTCCTCCTGTTTTCTACTTTATACAAATGCAATTCAAAACCATCTGAAGATAGGAAAATAATTTGATTCACATTACATAGGCAAAGGGTTAATGCTGAACAATGTGTTAAGTGTGCTCCTTAATGCATGTGCTTGCATGTCTGCATGGCACTGCTCTGCCCATGCTCATTGTACACATGACCTTTTGCAAGTAGCTAAGAAAGACACCATTGTTTCCTTACATCTAGCGAATTTAAAGAGTCTTCCCAACGACTGAGAGGCAAGTCACAGACAGAATGATAAAAGCAAAGACTGAGAATGGAAAATAATGTAAAAGGTAGTCATGAGACACTGATTGATTTAGAAACTGTACTCAAATCTGTAGGATAGGTAGAGGATTAGATAGTAGTGAAGCACAGCCCCTAGTCAGATTCTTGCACTTGTTTCTCATCCAATGTAACTGTTCCTTTATTGTAAGAATAGTACTGTAGCTCAATCATGTGAGCTTAACTGGCTGAGCCGGCAATAAAAGAATATTTCTTTTGCCAGAGAGAGACAGGCAAACAGACAGACAGACACAGAGACAGATGACCACCACTTTTCTGTTACAGTAACACATACATGTGACAATCAACTTTTGAAGAGAAAGGTTCTATTTTGGCTAGAAGTTTTAGAAGATTCAATTCATAGCTGGCTGGTTCTTTTCCTGCTTTTGAGCCACAGCAAGGCAACTCATCATAGTTGGAATTGTGTGGTGGCATAAAAGGTTACACAATTTATGGTCAGTAACTGAAAAGAGAGGAACAGACCAGGACCTGCCCTGCCCAATGTCATAGAGAGAGACTTGATTGTTAAAATTTTCACTATGCCCTAATGGAACCAAGTTAGGACCTATTCTTCAACACATGGGCCTTGGGGGAAACATGACATATTCAAATTATAACATAGGCAAAAGAGAAGCATACATATTATATGAAAGGATATGGATAAAGGCATAAAGATTATATATATATATATATATTTGTTTTGAGGCTGACAGGAATCAGACAAGGCTGTGATATGTAGGGTTGTTTTAAAGTTTTACACAAACTAACAAACTCACTCTGGCAACTAGTCTCCAAAGATGGCCTCAAACATCCCTACTCTTACTGTATGCACATGCTTTTCCTCACGGTAACAATGCAATTGCTCTCCCCTTCATAAGTGTAAGGCCAGTAAGCACAACCAGAAGATAAAAGACTGAAGAAAGATTTATTATTTGTAGCAAGTATGGAATGCCCTGGGTATTTGCAAATAAAAACTCTCCTCCAAAGAAAACATGGGGATGTTATTGGATTCATATAAATATTTATATAGGAAAGTATATATAGGCATAGGCTTATTTCTTTTTTCTTTTGAAGAAAAAACAATAACAATAAGAGTCTAAAAATGTGTTAGGAGGAGACTTACAGTAATTAGTACATCGTGAATCATTGTCTTCATTGTAGTTATACAGAGTACAAGGCATAGGCATGACAACTTGTTCAGACAATATTGGCACAAGCCTTCATTTTCAATGAACTAAGATAAACTAGCTGCATAATAATCTTAACTATCTTGTGGCTAAAAAATATTTTTTTCTTTTCTCCTTTCTTCCTTTTACTTTCCACATTAATGTTTGCTTTTCTTTTGATATTTTTATGTGAGTTAGTTAGTTAGTTAGTTAGTTAGTTAGTTAGTTAGTTATATTTGGTAATGGGAATCAAACTCAGGACTTTGCATTTGCCAGGCAGGCTCTGTGCTGCTGAGCTATCTCCTCACCTCCCAGTCTTTCTTTTTGAACAGTTCTTTCCCAATTCTGTCATACACTTTGTATCTTCTTTACTGATTCAGTTACTCACATTAGATAGACAATATGATGTTTATACATATGGGTCTGATTAATTTCACTTATGAGATGTTATGAGATGTCTCTAATTGTATCCATTCACCTATAGAAGTCTCCAGTTTTTCCTTCTTTAATTCTGAATACTACTACATTGGATAAAAATAGCACATTTTTTTTTAATCCATTGACTGGTTAATGGGCATTTGAGTTGTTTTTCAAGGTTTAGGTATTATTAACTGTGCTGGTATAACTGTGCCTGTGCATATATCACTGTGGTATGATATTTTTCACTTTTTTGGGAAGGTACCAAGAAGGGTAATAGCTGGGCCCACAGAATCTTTTGTCCTAGAGTTTTCTGAGGAATCTCCACTTTGATCTCCACAGTGGTTGTACCAGTCTACTCCCACCAATAGTGGGAAGCGTTCTTCTTTCCTCAGAACTCTGCCAGCATCTGTTATTCATTAATTCTAGATGCTGGCCATCCTTTCTCAGGTGAGATGGAATCTCAGTGCTGTTTTAATTTGAATTTTTCAAATGTCACTTGATATTGGAAAAAATGTTCAATATCAAGTGACATTTGTATTTCTTCATCTGAGAAGTGTATATTGATCTCAGATGACCATTTTTGGATTGAGTCTTTGAATCTTTTAATTTTTATATGCTCTAGATAGATAGAAATCTTCTGTCTGAGAGACAATAGCTAATTTTTTTACTAATTCATGAGTTTTTACTCTGTTAGTGATTTCTTTTGATGTGCAGAAACTTTTCATAAAGATGAGGTCCCACTTGTTGATTCTTTGAAGTATGTCCCATGCAGCTTGGATTTTGTTCACAAACTATGTCTATCCTTATGTCTTCAAGATTTCTACCTATTTTCTTTTCCCATAGATTTAGTGTTTCTGTTTTAATATTTAGATTGTTGATAGTTTAGTTCATAGTGATAGACATGGGTCTAGTTTTAAGTCTTCAGCATGTAGAAAACCAATTTTTTCCAGCACTTTCATTAAAAAGAACGTCTGTCTTCCAGGGAATATGTATGCCTCCTTTTTAAAAGTTAAGGTACATGAATTTTGGGGGGAGTTGCATGTGCATCTTCTAATCTGTTCTACTGATCTTCAGACCTTTTCCCCAATCACCACCATGGACATTTTATGGCAGTAGCTTTGCATAATAATTTCAGATCTTGGGTTCTGATGCCCCCTAACTTTCCTTTGTTGCCCAGAATTGCTTTTGGTATTCTAGGTCTCTTTTGGCTCCAAATAAATTTTAGGTGTATTTCATCTAGATCTGTGAGGTATGCTGATGGTGTTTTTATTGGGATTACATTAAATCTGTACAGCAATTTTCAGAATACGACCATTTTCACTATGCTTGTTCTTCCTATCCATAAGCAAGGGATACTTTCCATTTTCTGATACCCTCTTTAGTCTCCCTTTTTAAAGGTACTGTAATTTTCACTGTACATATCTTTTACATTATTTGTTAGATTGATTCTTAACTATTTCATTTTTGAGATGCTATTGTGAAGAATGTACATTCCCTAATTTCCCTCTGTGCGAGTTCGTTGCTTGTGTGAAGGAATACTATTGAGTTTTCAATATTGACTTTGCATCCTGCTACATTAGTGAAAAAGTATAATACATCTTCAAGTTTTTGGTGAAGTTTTTGGAGCCTTCTATGTAGAATGTCATGTCATCTGTAAATAATGATCACTTTTTCTTTGCCTATCTTTATCCATTTTGCTATTTCTCTTGTCTTTATTTTTCTATCCAATATTTCCAGGACTATATTGAATAGCAGTAGTGATAATGGAAATCCTTGCCTTGTACTTGATTTTTTGGAATAAAAAAATCAATTTCATTCATTTAATATGATGTTAACTGTTGGTTTTCCATAGATGGCTTTGATCAGATTGAAGTAAAAGTCATCTATTCTAATTTTCTATAAGGTTATTTAATCATGAATGAGTATTGGACTTTTTCAAATACTTTTTCTGTATGTGTTTAGATGATCATGTGATTTTCAGTTTGGGCTCTTTTGATCTGGTGTATTAAATTTATTGAATTAGTATGTTGAAAAAAAAAGAATTAGTATGTTGAAATATCTCTGCATCCCTGGGATGAATCCTACTTGGTCATGACGCATAATCTTGATAATTTGCTGTATCCTGTTAGCCAGTATCTTATTAAGGATTTTTTGCATCTTTGTTCTTTAGGGAGATTGGTCTATTGTTTTGTATTTTTGTGTGTTCGTCTCTGGTTTTGGAACCATGGTAATACTTGCTGTTTATTTCTGAACCTGCTCAGTTTAAAGTCATAGGTCACATGTTACAAAAGGAAAGATGACTAACAGAAATTCTTCTGAGCATGTTCAAGTGAGTGTTATAATAAACCAACTTTACTCTAAGCCACTGGAAAGAAGGAGTCAGGGTGACTTGTTGACCTCAGTGGCTCATTTCATGTTTCTCCAAAGATTTAGCTAAAGCAAAAAGATTAACTTTGAAGGTCTCTTATCACCCTTAAGGGATAAGTGCCTTTCTCCCTTATATATGCATAGGAGTTTCCTCTAATGGATGCCTGCCTCCCTTAAAAGCTACCCCTGCAAAAGAGATACAAAATATTTCACCTACCCTTACATCCTGGCTGTCCTTGTAGTTTCATTCAGCAGTAGAATGTGAAAACATGTTGTGGGACTTCCAAGCTCAGATGTTAAGAAATCTTGTCAGCTTCTGATCCCCTCTATAAGCCCTGAGTGGCCATGTACGAATTCATGAACACTCTGCTGAAGAGAGCTTACGGAAGCCGCCTTGGAAGGCTGAAATGTTATAAAGGGAGGGACAACAAAGAGCATAACCACGCATTCACAACCAGCACCAGCCACAACTGCAGCTCCTGACATCTTCTGAAATTCCATAAGAAATGCCAAGCAAGAAGAAACACCAGGGGCCGAGGAGATGGTTCAGTAGAATAAGCGCTTTCCTGGCAAGTGCAAGGGTCTGAGTTCAATGACCAGTTTTGCCAAAAAAAAAAAAAAAAGAAAGAAGAAGAAGAAGAAGAAGAAGAAGAAGAAGAAGAAGAAGAAGAAGAAGAAGAAGAAGAAGAAGAAGAAGAAGAAAACACCAGCCATGTGAGAGACTGAGACACTATGTTTTGGGATGGTTTCCTATGGAGTAAAAAAAAAATAAATAAAACTATACTTTCCAGTGGCAGTTTTGATCTGTTTGTCAAAGAGAGAGCTCAAATTTTAATTTTTATACATTTTACTAAGTGTACATTTGTTATTTGTGTTTCTTTTCTGTTTTTGTGTTGGCTTGTTTTTGTTTTGGGGTGAGTAGAAATTGGGCCTAGGCTAATTCAACAATAATATTTGAAATAGCTAAGAAAAAAATCTAAATAAAATTACTTTAAAAACAAATATGAGTTGTCCAACCAGAGGAAAACTGTTTGGCTTAGTGTGTTTAATGAGTAAACAATTCAAAAATAATTTTTATTCAAGAAATTCTCCTGAGTTGAAATAGGGAAAACTGAGACAGGTAAAAAGGAGAGAAGGAAAATTATAATTATAAAATGTTCATTTTTAAGAAAAACTACAGTCTTGGAACACAAAGTTACCCAGGGTTACAATGCTTTTTTCTCTTCTAGATCCTCTGTCTTTAGAGTTGCACTTCTTTCTCAGTTCTTCCTAATAGGCTTTCTGTTGCCTTTCATTTACTTGTACTGTAATTCTTTTCTCTGATGTAAGTCAGTGAACCTGCCCATAGATGAAATAAGTCGAAATTCCCATCTCTTCTTAGCGGGACTTCACAAGACCCCATCCAGTGACACTTCTATGCTTGGATTTTATTTTTTTAATCAATTTTATTGAGAAAAAATTGCAGTGAAACAGCTTCAAAACAGGTTGGTAGGAGAGTAACAACAATTAATACATTGCGTATTGGTGTCTTCATAGTAGTTATTCATAGTATAAAATGCAGACATGATATCCTGTCCAAACATTATTAGTACAAATATTTATTTTTATTGAATTAAGAGAAAGTAGCTATATATGTATCCTAACTATTTTGTATATACAGATACAAAATTGTCCTTCATTTATATGACATTTTTTCTTTAGTTTTGTCAGAGATGGGTATTCCATTGCCATCGAAATACTGTAGGTGCATCAAATCAGCAAAATATTCCAAACGGAAGTGTCCCTCTTCACTCTGCAAGATGGGTGCTGGAGCTACTGAAAAATTGCCAGCCAATTAACAGAAAGCAATTAAATAACATATATTGTATACAGCATGAAGGAGAATAATTCCCAAAGTAACCACATTATGTTCCCTTCATGAGGGAAAGTGGTACACAGCAGAAAAGATTGCCTTATTCAGGGAAAGTTGCCCAGGTAATAACTACCTATGATCACCTCTGTCTGCACCAGATGTTGGATTCTTCACTTTTTTTCCTATGAAAAGTGCTCATGAACAAAAAAGAAACTGCATGGGAAATACTTCAAAGAATCAACAACTGGGATCTCATATTTTTTAAAAGTTTCTGTACTTCAAAGCAAATCTCCAACAGAATAAAAACAAAACCCAGAAACTAGGAAAAAATTACAGCTGACTGTGCCTCTAATAAAGGTCTTCTATATAGAACCTATCAAGAATTTTCAAAACTCAGGTCCACCAAATTCATAGTCCAAAAATGGGCAGCTCAGATACATTTCTCAGAGGAAGAAATACAAATGGCAAGTAAATACATGAAAAAATGTTTAACATCATTGGTCATTCAAGAAATACAAATTAAAACAACACTGAGTCAGAAGCTTTTTTTTTTTTTTTTTTTTTTTTTTTT
>PVKA01052761.1:0-11537 GCA_004027165.1 Ctenomys sociabilis
GTTCCCTTTTCCCCACAACCTCTCCAACATTTGTTGTTGGTTGATTTCCTTATGATAGCCATTCTTTCTGGAGTGAGATGATATCTCAGTGTTGTTTTTATTTGCATTTCACGAATGGCTAGTGATGTGGAGCATTTTTTCATATATTTGCTCGCTTCTTTAATTTCGTCCTCTGAGAAGTGTGTATTCATCTCAGATGCCCATTTCTAAATTGGGTCTTTAAATTTGAGGGCCCTGTTATATCTTAGTTCTTTATATATTTTAGACAGTAGTCCTCTGTCTGATTGCTTATTAGTTAGGATTTTTTCAAAGTTTGTGGGTTGTCTTTTCACTCTGTTGACAATTTCTTTTGACATGCAGAAGCTCTTTAAGAAGAGTTGATCCCATTTATTGATTCTTTCAAGAGCTTCCTGTGCGAATATATGTTTGTTCATGAACTCTTTACCTACCCCTATGTCTTCAAAAGTTCCTCCTACTTTCTCTTCCAGGAGATTGAGTGTTTCTGTTTTAACGTTTAGATCTTTAATCCATTTTGACTTTAACTTAGTGCATGGTGATAGAGCTGGGTCAATTTTTAATTTTCGGAATGTAGAAAGCCATTTTTTCCAGCACCATTTGTTAAAGAGGCTATCTTTCTTCCAGCGAGCGTGTGTAGCCCCTTTGTCAAAGATAAGATGGCTGAGTGTTTTCGTAGATGCCTCTGCATCTTCTAATCTATTCCACTGATTCTCAGGTCTATTTTGTTGCCAATACCATGTTGATTTTATCACAGTGGCTTTGTAGTATAATTTAAAATCAGGAATTGTGATGCCTCCTGCCTTGTCTTGATTGGCCAAGATTGCCTTTGCTATTCTAGGTTGTTTGTGGTTCCAAATAAATTAGAGAGACCTCCCTTTGTCATCCTGAGGATGTGCTTTATCTGGGTAAATTCTCATCCACATCATGCTTACACGGAAAGATCAATGAAGGGGCCATGACCAGCAGTGAGCAGTAGAGGAGAGAGGACCGAATGCGGTGTGGTCTGGGTGTGCACAAGACCAGCTAAACAGGCCGAGAGCCTGTGTGCAAGTCACATGCCAACACTGTTGATTTTCCTTCACACATGAGGCGCTCATGGAGGTCACTGTCCTTGCTCATTGTAACACAAGCCAGTGATATTATGCAGAAGCATCTTGGTTCTGCAGCTTTGCCAACTTAAAATTTCTTTAGTAAGAAGTCCATCTGAAGGAACCACCAAGAAAAGGAGCTAGAGGGGCCCCACAGGAATGCATCCTTATTCTTTCTGTCTTTTTCTGCCCATCTTTGGAAATGAAAGACCGTTTTTCTGTGTTTTTATGTTCAAGTGTTATAAATAAGTTCACAGGTGTAGTTTAATATGCCCAAAGAGATTTAAAAAAAAACTAAATTAAAAGAAAACACCAAATTACTATAATCTCTTTCTGTGTTTTAAATTTAACCCTGGCTATACAGATTAGCATATCCCAGGTGGAGTTGAAGTGAATGCATGTCATTAAGATGCATTTCTAGAGGCTGAATTAGGTGACCAGAATTGGGTTGGACCTCTCTTCCTTCCATCCTCTGAGCTCTATGATCCCGTTAGTGGTGGTCCAGACCATTGCCTGGTACTGATCTATGATGCTTTCAACTTAATCCTAATTCAGTTATTCTGGTCACCTCCATCTCATTACTTTTAAAGTTTTAAAAAGAGGGGCTTGTCTCATTTTTCAGCTTCTAGGTAGCCCAGAAGTATAATCATTTTCTATTTTTTAGATGAATGTCTATTTTATGTAAGAATTTTCTCTACATTCTTTTCTGCTTCCTACATAAACATACAACTCATGTTTCTATGCTGTATAAGAAAAAAGTAGTTATTTCAAGACATGGATTTGTGAATCATAGTTTATTTCAAGTAACTTGAATTTTTACTATAAATAAGTAATTAGATCTGGAAGAATAAATTTTAGAGGAAAAATTTGCTTGGTCACTCCAAATCAAAGAGAATTAGACAGGCTTCAGGAATTTATAACCAGGAATAGAAAAGAGGAATTAAATTTCTCTGTTGAAAATGTTTATTAATTGTAATATTTTCCAGATTTAGTACTTATAAAAGAAAGTATTGGTTTAGGTATAGTGATAGAAACTTTAATTCAAAATGAAGACCTTCAACAAGGAAGATGGCCAAATAGTAAGTAGAACAACTTAAAAAGAAATGCCATCAGTGGCTTCCAGGAGTCAGAAGGGACCGCAGTTCTGTGTACCCTTCCCGGAAGTCTGCCCCAAAGGTGTTAGGAGTGTGAGAATCATCATTAGAACCAGTATTGTGGAATGGGGGAGAGCAGAGGAAGGCAGAGGGCCTGCCTCCAGGGCTTCCTACCCTTTGAATCTTTAATCACTGGTAGCCCAAACTGTACCACCGCTAGACTGGTGGTGCCACCACAACATGATTATTAAACATTAAGAAGTATAGATGTACAGGTCTTGAGTTAAACACTAAATAGGATGTGTTATTTTGTGTTCTCATTCAGGATATGAAGTAATTAGAGAAACGATGTGAAACTAACTTGGTCTTATTGGGCAACATAACGCTAAATATGTCTCATGGCATGCTACCTATATAGATCAATAATATTCTTCATTTTTTATTTACTTTTATGTTGTATATGTGTTTGTTTTTTAAGAAAACTTTGGTATTTGATACAAAGTCTCACTACCCAGCTTGGACTCATAGAGATCCTCCTGTTTTCAGGCTCGCAAGTTCTGGGATTACAGGCGTGTGCCATCATGCCCAGACTCCAACTGCTCAGAGCACCCTGGGTGGAGGGTGTATGAGCGTGGAGTGAACCGAGTCCCTGTGTTTGCCTAAGCAGGCACTTAGTCCTCTGAGCTATCTTGCTGGCCCTTCTGTTGTGTTTTAAACCTTAGAGTACAATTGTGAAAGAAAGGCTCTGTCTAAATCTAAATGAAAGATGTCTTCGTCTATTTTCTGCTCCTGTAACAAATGACCACAGACTGTGGGATAAAGATCAGTGATTTATTGCCTCACATTTCCAGAGCTTGAGAAGTCCAGTATTCAAGGTCTGGCATCTAGAGTGGGTCTTCTTGTTGTGCCATGACATAGCAAGGAGAGAGAGAGAGAAAGAGAGAGAGAGAGAGAGAGAGAGAGAGAGAGAGAGAGAGAGAGAGAGAGAGAGAGTTGGGTTCAGACTTACCTTAGTCCACTCCAACATACGAACCGTAATCCATTCATGAGAGAAAAGCTCACCTAATTGCCTCTCAGTCTTGCAATGATCTCACCTTTTCATACTGTTAAAATGGCCACAAAAGTTCTGCATAAGGTTGGGAGTGTATAAGCATTCAGTCTATAGCAGATGTTGTTGGAGAACCAGAGAGACAATCACTTCCCTGAGCCTCAGATGGAGCTGACAGAGTGACCCAGGAAACCAAACACACCTGGCTGCATGCCCAACATGGACCCTGAGAAAGAGAAAGGTGCTGTAAGTGGGGAAAATGCAGAATCGAAGGAAGCTGTTCTTTCAGTGTGCTACTTGCCCCTCGGGTCTCCAGTCAACGTCCTGATGCTTCCAGCAGAGTCATGTTGTCAGCACAGACCTCAGCTAGGAAGCCAAGTGTGACCAACAGCAGGGGGAAGATGTAGCTTGCCCACGTGGGAAGGTTCACTCATCAGTACGTCTGACGTTCAGCCTCTACAAGTAAACGGCTTCCCTTCCCTTTCTTTCCCTGGTCTCTTTTAGCAAACTCTATGCCAAAACTTCATAGAGATGAGAATTCTGGCATCAAACTACCATCAGTTATCTACTTAAAAACATACAAGAGCCAAGCTGGGTAGGAAATTCTCTTTCCTTCAGTTTGTTGTATGTACCTAAATCCCTCCCCTGCTTCCAGCGCTTATTGAGGGGTGTGGTGTGTAAATCATTCCTGCAGAAGTTTGCTTTCTGAGAGTGTGACTAAAGCTTGCCTTATATTCCTAATAATTTAAATATAAGCTAGACTTATACATTCATTAAAAATATCTTTTTATGTACCAATCGGACTTTCTTCATGACTTTTGTGTTTTCATGATTTAGTGTAAGCAAGGGTAGAGTCGAAGACCTAACCCTTGCACTGAGAACTCTGGGCTGCTGTTGTTGCTGTCCTCACCAGGAGAGCTGCAAGACCTTGATTCTCTCTACCAGTGGACCACTGTTTTTTTGGGTTGAGGAATAATACCTGAAACAATATCACTCTGCTACATAAAGATAGGGAGGTTACATCCACCGATAGGGAGGTTAGATGCCCATTAAGCCTAATGTGAATCTAATATTCTGTTAGGTAAACTTAGTTTTCATTGATAGCAAAGTTATCTTCATGTATTTGAGGTTAAAAAAGGAGAAAGTATGTAGAATATGGCAAGTTAGGTATTAACCACTCAAAATGTGAATATGAAATTGAAATTTGGCATTTTATTCTGAAGTACCAAGATGCAGCTGAAATTCTTTTTAAAATTCCAAGACTGTCTATGGGAAACCCTGACTTGATGTCTCTATCATGTATTGCATCTGCAAGGATCAGAAATACCACTTCCTTGGGATACCACCTTTCTCTCTCCAAAACAACCCTATGCTTACTTCTATAGCTCACAATACCTGCTACCCCTCCACACTTCATGGTTTTTCTCTATACGCTTGGATACAAAACGCAACCTGGGCTGCCCTGGTTTCTTCCTTCTATCAAAAACTTAGCAATGCTTCTCTGACAAGCACAAGAGCCTGAGTTCAATCCCTTGTTCCACCAAAAAAAAAAAAAAAAAACCTTAATAACATGGAAAACTTTTCTGATTCTTGCTACACCAAGGTGTAAAAAGCATCAGAATCTTCTTGGAAATGAGGAAGGAGTACCTGGCCTCAAAAAATGCACATTAGTGTCCTCTATTAGAAACATTCACTTCATGAAAGGAAAGGTCACTTTTGGTGCCCATATGTCCAAAAAAGAGTTGTACAGATAGAAACAGGCATGGATTTGGGCCTTGGAGACATGCACCTTCTGTTTTAGGGCATGTAGAAAAGTTTTGGATAATAGAAGTGGATGGTGGACGGTGTGTCTCTATGGTTCTGAGTTTTTAAAAGAGCTTTGAAACAACTGCTGAGATTTCAGGAAATCTACATCAATCATCACACAAACTGGTTTGAGGAAAATTTTTTTTTTTTTTTTCTTTTTCCTCAGGGGTAGGGGAATGGATGAATGGGAAAACACTTAGTAATACTTTGGCATAAAGGCACAGCACACAGTACACACACCTCATCAGGCATTGAAATGTGGGACAGCAGCCTTCTTTAAAGTGTGCCTCTGGTTGTCTGCACAAGGTTGTACTAGCTTAACTAAGAGAATAAGTGGAGCACGTCCCCTGATGTATTTTAAGAAACATAGAAGTAAGTCCACATGAGAGATTTGCTTTCCTTTGTTTGGCTGGCTTTTCTCCCTAAAGTTACCCTGTGCAATTTATAGTGAAGCTTCTATATTTTCCTCTTTATCCAAATTCAGAAAAGTATATTGCAGGTCTTTGCAGCTGGAAATCACTTCAGCACACCTCAGAATTTACAGAGCTCCGCTCGCAGAGGATCATCCATGGACAGCAGAAGTTTCCCACCTCAAACTTACCAGTTAGCCCATGCACGAGTTTCATCTTTGGGTCTTCATTTTTCCATTGTCAAATCCAATTCTCTACCTACTTTACCACGCCAGTGTAAGGATTTTATAAGTTAATGACTATGACAATGCTCTAAAACTGGAGAAAAGATCTACAGTTGTAAGATGCTATATATCATTACTTTTATTGGCTTTCTCTTTTGGAATCTCCCAGGGAACCAGGAATGTTCCAAGAGATTAAGATCTCAACTTCGCATCTCAATGAAAAACAGTACTCCAGAGCAGCAGCGACTTCCTCCTAGCATGTCTCCAGAGGGGGAAAGCCTTCTGCTTAATCATCAGCATCACTACTTCCTCCAGCTAGAGACAGCTGAGAGCCGTATCCAATGATGAATCGCGCTGGAAATGAGCTGGGAGCACCCTTTCCTGGCTAAGAAAGTCTGAAATGGTCACAGCACTTGTCCAGGGGGAATCAAAGCAAAATTCAAGGTCCTCAGAGAAATTAACTTTGCCAATACCTATTCTTGTGTTTTAATTTCACTCTTCCTGTATCCAAAGTTGCTGAGCCTGTTTTATTACCCTAATCTTTCTCATGTATCCTCTTTCTATGTAGTCATAAATAACTATTATTTCCTCATGTTTATTCATTCCACAAAAATTTGGTAGGGACCAGCTATGCAATAAGCATTGAGTTTGGTTCTAGGAATACAGTGGTGTACCTGATGGGCAAGATTTCTGTCCTTACATATATCATAATTTAAAGTACTGTGTAAGCATGTGTGTCTGCGAAAGAGAAAGAAAGATCACTAACAATGTGGAGCTCTCAAACAAAGGAAGAGAATATCTAAAAAAAACTTAATGCTGTGTAGATGTTCTCTATACATCCAGCTGCTAGTCAGAGAACACCCAATCCAATGTGTGGAGTTAAATAGATTTCTTAAAGGCAGAAATAGCTAGGTACTCCATGAAAGAAAGCCTAGGAGTGATCTTTGTGATTCATCCTCATTTTCTGTGTGTTGTTTTTTCTTTTTGGTTGTGCCTCCTCTCCTCTCTATCCCCACGATTCAGTTCCTTCAGCTGTATGTATCCACCCTCTTCGCATGACCATGTACAACTGAAATTTTCAAACCTATGGCACAAAAACAGCTGGCATTCACAAAACTTCAGTTCTGTGAATTATTGGTTGTAAAGCTAAATTGAATAGTTCTGCTGTATTTGAATTGGTACCGGAGTGGTGGCACCATGCCTATAATCACAGCACTCGGGAAGCTGAGGCAGGAGGATTGTTGTGAGTTCGAGACCAGCCTGAGCTACAAAGTGAGCTTACGGCCAGCCTGAACTGCATAGCGAGACCCTGTCTCAAAAAGACAAAAAAAAAAAAAAAAAAAAAAAAAAAAAAAAAAAAAAAAAAAAAAAAAAAAAAAAAAAAAAAAAAAAAAGAAAAAAAGAAAGAAAGAAGAACTACTTGAGGAAATGGTGAAGAAAGTGACATAACACACTTCAGTTGTTTGCTCGGTCTCATTTCGGTGTAAACTTTTGAGAGCTCCCTAAGCCAGCTCATGCACAACCATCCTCTTTCTAATGACTCCCTAGAAGTGTTCAAAATATTTCAAAAATGTTATTTTAAACTTCTTTAAGAATAATTTAACCACTTAAGCTATATAATAAAAAGAGTACACATTTTTAACCCGTCAATGATGCCTGCTACACTAATTTGGGCAGCAAATAAATACATCTCATAAAACCTCAGTGGAACATTGTTTCTTCTGCTCTGCAAGATGTTTGTCATCTTTAAAAATATGAGGAATATATTATATCATAGTGTATTATATAGAGTATAATATGTATTAAAATAATTTATATTAGATTAGTACTTATATAAGGAATTGCCTAATTGTGTAGAAATTAATGCTTCAATCAATTAAATTCGGAGGCTGATTTGAATGTTATTTGTGGTGTTCTTTTCATTTTTTTTACTCTTTAAACAACTTTAAGTTACTTTGTGATACATAGTGGTTATGAATTGGTTGATTTTTTTTTTGGTACAGGGGACTGAACTCAGGACCTTGCACTTGCTACGCAGATGCTGAAGCAGCTGAACTGTCTCCCTGGCCAGTGCTTATGATCTGAACCTCACACGGTACAAACACCATTGCCTGTGTTATACATAGTGAGATTCTAGCCTAAGAATTTTGCTTTGGAAAGTGATTCCTTCACTAAATATGCTTGAAAATTATTGTTCGGAGCTCCTCAGCCACTTTGTTTCTCACGCACAGTTTTGATAACCTAGTAGGGTGTTTACTCCAAAAAGTGCAGTTCAAACCAGGATGAGCCACTATTGTGAATCACAGAGTGGTTCCGTATCCCAGTGTGTCTTACGGGGTGCTGAAGTATGCTTCACACAGCGACTCTGCTGTGTTCTGTGTGCTCCTTTCTTGCTACTTCAAAATCTTGCATATTTACAGATGTATATTATTTTATTTTTATATAAATGTGTGTTACGTAGGCACCTATGATGTAATTACATCTATTTATATAGGCTATATGCACACGTATGTATGCATGCATGATATGTGTATATGCTCACATATATGTGATATATATTTGTGGCTTATGTGATTGAAATAAATTAATAAGCAGCATAATATCATTTGAAATATTAATACTACCTTCAGGCTCAAATGTTCCAACTTGAATCTATCTTACACAATTCAAAGAAAAATACTACAGATAGGCTTTTCAGTGGTGCAGTAAAGAGATGGGAAGGAAAAGAAGGCTTTATTATCCAAAGGGCAGTGGGGGGAATCCTCTGACCTGAGACAAAGAAAGATGACTTCTCTGGACTTTTGCTAGGAGTGCAGTGAGGGGGTCAGTTTCAATTACATGTAAGGAGCTGACTGGGCTCTCTCCTGAGTTGGGGAGCAAGGTGAGAAGAAACTGTAACCAGGCTGGAGTGAGGAAGAAGGAGGAAGGGGTTACTGGGAAGGCAAGCGGGTGTTTGAAGGGCTTCAGCCATGGAGATGGCCAGCATAGTAATTCAGCAGTTTATACTAAGCCTAGCATCTATCAAATACCATCAAGGAATTAAGAGGTCAACATTTTTCTCTCCAAATAAGTTTCATAAATGGTATGCAAAAAATGCATTATGTGTTTTTATTGTTATTATTTTATTTATTTGATACAGGGTCTCACTACACAGTTCAGACTCCTAGTGATTCCCCTGTTTCAACTTCCCCAGTGCTGAGATTGTAGGGGTATGCCAGCATGCCAGCTTTTGGTGGCGGGCAAGGCATGGGGTGTTGGGGATTGAACCTGGGTCCTTGTGGTTGCCAGGCAGGAGCTTAGACAGATGAGCTATTTCCCCAGCCCATATTACAGGTTTTGACACAGAACCACCAAAGCTTAAGATTTTTGCCTTTAAGGTGGAAAAAAAAAAAAAAGAAAAGAAAAGGAAGGAAAAACTGACTGAAGAAAACCTGACTAGTGCTGTGTTAAGATTCTCATCACAAGTCTCATTATATAATTCATCAGCTGGTTTGGGTACATGCAAAGTGTGGCTTTCCCCTTCCTCTAGCTGGCCTCGCCCATGGCTTTCAGTTTCAGCATTAATGCTGCCCGGTACCCAGGGCTCAGCCGGAGTTTGCTCTTTGAAACATTAATTCACTTCACTCTCCTCAAATCCGAAAGTGTTCTGTGCTCAGATCTCTTAGATGAGTAGTAATTTTGTCCTCTGATAGTGCGGCAGTGCTTGCATGTCTCATAGAGCCTGGGCCGTATCTGCACTTCACTCAGCAGGGTAGCTTGTGTCTTAGCCTTGACTTGGCTTTAACCTGAAAATCCAAGTCACTGACTCTCAATTTGGTCACTGAGCAGGAAGTCAGTCTCTGAGCAGCCAGCCACGTGGACAGCCCTCAGTCAATCACTGTCACGTTTCACAGAACATTTTAAAAGTACCTCATGTTGTTTTTCCTTCCTATAGAAGGACAAATCCAAAAACTTCTGCAATGTCCTGTTACTATGGCTGCCATCTCCAATTCTGTCAAACAAACACAAATTTTGGTAGTGATAAATAGCAATATTTTCTGACAGGAATAACTATTACCCGAGGAAACTATTCCCCGAGGCCAAATTTTAAAAGTATTATTGATATCAACTGTGAATTTACCCTTGGAATGTTGTTTTGAATTGTTCCATTGCTGAAACATTTTAATTGTGTGTACTTGTTCATTCTTCATCCAGCCTCTAAGTGTCTTCATTTGTGTGGTTATTTCTAAAACTGCTATGTAAGTGTGGCTGGGAATTTATAGGTCATAAAATCTTTTCACCCTCAATAGCCCACAAAGTTGAAGACATTTTGTTATCATACTAACACATCAGATGAAAATAGTTTTGTGTGCTCTGTTCAGCTGCGTCCTTAGCACTGCCTGCTCACGAAATCCAACCGGGTCATTGCGGCCTCCACTGTGGCAAAGCTCTTCTCATTCTGGTGAGAAACCTCACAAGCTGTTTCAGGCAAGAGCCTTCCTACTTGGTTAAAATGGGGTGAATGAGAAACCCAGACTCTCCTGTTGCTCTAATGAGTGGACCTTAGCTCAACTTGGATTGAGGAAAGTCTTGTAGGAAACAAAGACCCTACTCAAACACAGCATTCAGACAGGTATATTTAGTTAGCTTGAAATGCTACATCTTAAATTTAATTGTCAGAGTGTCTGTTCTTCTGAGTTTTGTTGTTTGTTTGGTTTTTTGGTGAAACCAGGGATTGAATTCAGGCCCTTATGCTTGCCAGGCAAGTGCTTATTCTACTGTGCCATCTCCCTGGCCCCTGTTGTTCTGTTGAAATCCTAAAATAACTACTTTTCTGAAGAGCACAGTGTAGAAGGAGTCAGCATAGGGTGACATAGCACACCTAGGAAGAATTAATCCAAGGCCCCATGTGAAGAGAGAAATTGCTACAACTTTTTTTTTCTGTAGGGTAGCTGAATTTTACATTTATAATGAAGTAAAAAAATTGTATAAGTAAATTGCCCTTAAATAGCTAGAAATACACCACGTTTCGTTTTCTGTTGCAGGGTGGCCATGTTGGACCAACTGGGCACATTTTGAAATGTGATGTGCACTTACTTGGGACACTAATGACTTGAAAAATTTTAGTTGCTTCCTTTCCAAATACTGTATTCCTTAGGAGTAGCACAAGCAGAAGAGATGCCGCATCACCGTGCTGAACTGATTTATACTGTATTGTGTCTTGGCAGCATGAATATATTTAAATAATTGAAAAATTTAGAATTTATTTCAATTTATTTAGGGTTGAAGACATTTCCCATTGTGCTGGAATGTGAGGACAATAGCCTCGGTAGGCATTCTGTAACACTGTCACATTCCTGTGCATTAAGGGAAAGCTGACTCCAGAGCTCATTAAATAAGATGAACTACTACTGGGTTCTTTGTGACGCTGAAATGAGAATTTGATGAATAATGAGAAGGCAAAATAAGCAAATTAGGAAAAAGTATTTAACCATCAAAATCTGGAAGGGAAAAGGAAAAATGAAGAGAAAAGAAGAAAATGTGGAAGCTGAGCTTTTGTACACAAGGAGGAGAGAAGCTGAAGGGAGGGCTGGGCAACGGGAAAGAGCACCAGGATGCAGTGTGCGCAAGTGCAAGCTCCCTGTGACAAGTGCGGTCAGTGGGTATTCCTAAGATGCACCAATACGCTAAAGTAAAAATAAAAGAATGTCTGTTCTCATCCAACAATTGGTGTATTACCATAGCTATTCACTCTTGAAAATAAATATGCTCTCAGCACAGAGTTGAGTACTTTGTGAATATTTTCTTCTTCCTCGTCTGCCTCCTCCTCCTCTGCCTCTTCCTCCTCCACCTCCACTTCCAGCTCCTCT
>PVKA01052762.1:0-11551 GCA_004027165.1 Ctenomys sociabilis
AATGTGTGATAGCAAAATCTTGGAAACAACCAAGATGTCCATCACATGAGGAATGGTTGAAAAAGATGTGGTATTTCTATATAATGGAGTATTACTCAGCTATTAAGAATGATAAGTTTGAAGCATTTATACTGAAGTGGATGCCACTTGAACATATACTCATAAGTGAAATAAACCAGACACACATGTGTAAATATCAGATAGTCTCCCTAGTATAAGAAGCGAAAAGCAGAAATACAAAAGGAAACATACAACAACAACTAAAATCAATTGAGTCCAATAAGGCAAAGTGAATGGCATATGGTGCAGGATACTAATCAGCTTCTCTTCTGGATGGTTAACAACCTAAGCTTACAGATCAAAGTTGGAGAAATAGAAGAGCCACAAGGCCAGCCAGCATTTTGGCCCTAGCCTTTCAAGGTCAGCGAAGACTCAGGACATAGGAGAGCCTGTACTGCAACATCATGAAACTCAGTTGAGCTCCAAATTTTCTGAACAAGGAGATTATGGAGCCACAGAGGAAAGAGATCAAAGTTGTATAGTGTGCCTGGGGAGAGTCACATGGAGAGAAAACTTTCTCTCAGTCTCTCACAGGGAGCAAACTGGTCAAGCATTGGCCATGACTCATCCACACCAGCACATATTTCTTATCCTTAAAGTAGTGAATTAGGACTTTTTGCTTCTGATCACTTGAGTGAAACTGTTTTAGAGAAAGATCCATGCCATACTTCTTTGATATTTCCCCACAATGACCAGCTATCATGTTTGTTTATCTGGTCTCTGACTCAGGTCCCTGTTAGTTTTAGAAAAACTTTTATGTGGGCTTTATTGGAGGGTTCAACAAATAGAAGAGGAAGGCTCAGAAACTGTGTCCACGTGTAGCTGGTAGATGCAGAAGTATAACCAAGTCTGGTTACGTTGGAACTTTGAATTTGCCGGGTGTGCTGGCCAATTGCTTAGGGTGACAGAGTGGCATTGCCAGCCTGGCTTAGGGATGGTTACTCATTGACAACTGCTGTGGATGGCAGCAAATGAGTTAGAGTGGGAGGGGTGTCCTGGTTTGACTGGTGTGGCGTGGCTGCAGCTGTGTTCCTCCTGGGTCCACCTGACAGACCTCACTGATTTCCTTAACCAGTTTCTCTAGCCTTCCTGCTTCCCCTCTCAGCTTGCTGATGATTCTATAATATACTTCAAGTCAGTGAGTTCATCCGTCAGCATTTGCTAGAGGAACTGATGTAACACAAGGGGTACAAATGTGTAGGAAATTACAAGATTGGCTTGTGACAGTCAGCCATGGAATTGGATGAGGAAGCGTGCAGAGCCTGTCTGCACACTGGAGACTGTAGGATTCAGTGCAAGGTCTGGAGCTCATGGCAGTGCTCCATGCAAGTCTGTATCAGGAGACCAATGGGTCTGTGATCGAAGCCTAATGAGTGTATGCTAGAAGCCAGGAGACAAGATCCAAGCTGTGACGAACAGAGTCCCTCAGAGGAGATAGCTCAGTAGAGGAGGTGCTTACCTTGCAAGTGCAAGGTCCTGAGTTCAATCCCTGGTACTGAAAAAAAAAAATTAAAGAAAAACATTCCCAGTCCTAATTTACCTGGGCTGAGCTCAGAGGTTGGGGCAGGGGAGATAGCTCAGTGGAATAAGCACTTCCCTGGCAAGCGCAAGGGTTTGAGTTCAATCCCTGGTTCTGAGAAAAAAAAAAAAAAAAGCCTCAGGAAATGGGATGCTCCATCTTTTCTGAGTTTCCTGTCTCTTCCTTTAAGCAATGAGTCACTCTAGGGTGGGTCTGCCACGCCCTGGGGTGTGGATTGCTGAATGCTTTTAGTTAAGCTTTTCACTTCTCAAGTTGACGCAATATATCAACCACCACAGTGAGTTTCTGCCCACTGCAGTCAAAGCTTTTGCTTGAAACACTTCACTTTGGTCTAGCACCTGTGAACTCAGCCAACAGGTATCAACAAATTCACCTAGGTTTTTATTGTGCTTGGGGCAGTTTTCTCATGAGGTTGATGGCATGACTGGGCATGCGCAGGCATGTGCTGTGTATGTGTGAGCCTCTGAAAAACAGTCCTCTCTTTAAGTGAATTTGGTAATTTGAAATTAGGACAGGATGACTGTTGAGCTTCTTCTTTACATGTTTGACACCGCAGATAAGACTCGGAGGGCTGCAGGGTCCTGGAGCCTAGACCATAAGGCTGCTGAAGATCGGTCTGGGATTCCATTCTGTGTTTCTCCACCCTAAGAAGTTAGTTTGTAGCGAGTTCATGAGATGTGCTGTGGAGTGTATTATGGTGTGCTTGTTTCACTGAAACCAGCTGAGGACTGGGTCAGAGATAAGAGATTGGATTACTCAAGGCACACGCGTAGACTGTCATGGCATTTATTGTTCATCTGAAACTGAAGTTGATCTCTGCATTCTGCTCATTCATTAGGTAAATCCAGCCAGCTCAGGCATGCACTCTGCAAGAGCATCACTGGGTGTGTGTGTTAGCTGTGCCCTGGGCCATGTCTGGATGTCTTTGGCTTGGCCATCCTGGCAGACAGGAGTTTGGGCAGGCCATGGAGGCAGGGGCAGTCGTACTGCAGCTGGGGACCTTCAGAACCAGTGGGCCTCTGGTGGCAGGCCGAGGCCCGCAGCAGGTGTCTCCGGAGGCAGTGGCAGTGCTGGGACAAGCTGGTGTGAGGACTTTCTTTGTTCTTTTCTTTCCCCAGATTCCTTCCCTGACCTCCTCCTTTTATCATTCCAGCCTTTACAAAACTCAGCAGGCTAATTCCCCACATTATATTTTCTTTAGTTATTTAGGTGGTATCTATTTTTCAGGCTAGACATTGACTGATACAGGTAAGATGGCATATTCTTGATTTATAAAGCTATGAATTGTAGCCCACTGCTCCAAATGTAATGGATGTGTGAGAAATGCTTACTTAACACAAATTAAATTGTTGCTGGAGATTCACAGGTACAGGCACAGGATAAAATTATCCTTCAATAAATGAGAATCAAAGGTGCTGGGGGATGTCATAGGAGAAATTTTTTTTTTTTTGAGTGAAGTATAAAAAATGTGATGCTATATAAGACATTTTATGAGGTTCAGAGAAGAATTAAGTTGAAGATAGATTACTGTACTGAAAAAGTTTATTTGATTTTCAGTGAACTTCCATTCATAGCATTAATCATAGTACCTAAGCATTATTCTCTTCTATAAATCTCAAGTGGTGAAATGTCATGTACTATCCATAGAAGAGAGTATTTTAGCAATGTAAGCATAAAATAGAAGTGGGTGTTCTACAATCATGCATTCACTCTATTTATTGCATGGTCTGTGTTAAGCATAGGGCTTTAGGCTTGTGTTGAGTTAGAGTGACGTTCTAGATAAAATGCAACAGCATAAGTGGGAGCATTTCCAAGGGAATCTGGAGCATTCCTTCTAGGATTTGTGTTTGATTTCTCAGTCTCCCTGAAGCACATATCATCAGGGCTGGTTATATCTGGGATATGGGCTGAGAAGACAACAGATCAACTATTCACATTATTACTTGACTTGGTAATGACATTGCTTCTGTTTTCAGGAGCTGCTAGAACAAGAGCAATGACTTCCATTGCAAAGGAGAGACTGCAAAAGCAACTCCAACTCCAGTTGGAATAAATCTGTTGGAAAACTTAGCTGGTCCCTGTTATACCCTGGCAAAATTGACTTCATCTTGTTGTCTCCTAACTGCGCCATGTTCCTGTTCTGTATGCGCCTACCCCCCTTTTCCCCTGTTCTAAAAAGTACCCCTCCCAACTCTCCCAAATTCTGAGAAATGGCCAGCCACAGAATTATGTACATCCTGGGTTCCAGAAAGTGACCAACCACAGCATCCTGGTTTCCGAAAAATGGCCGACCACAAAATTGTGTACATCCTAGGTTCCTAAAAGTGGCCCTTGGACAGCCCCCATCAGGATTGGTTAATATAGTTCCTCTAAGTGGCCCTTGGGCCGCCCCTTTATCAAGATTGGCTATTGTAGTTCCTCTAACGGGCCGCCCTAATGTCAAGATAGGCTTAATTTTGTTCCCCAAAAGACCCCTAACCAATCATAACAGAGATCACCTATAGAATAACAATTGCTATTGGCTTCTGTGACTTGCTTGCGGTTTTTGGGTTTAAATGCTGCCCTGTTTCTGTGCTCGGGGCTCCTCTCTGTTTCTTAGACTCAGAGGATGCCGCTGGGTACCAGCTAAAATAAAGTGCTTCAACCTTTTGGACTTGTCCCGTTGTCATTTGATTTTTGAGTTACAACAGTCCCAAGTCACCCAGTCTCTGGTTTCAGGGGTCTGTGATGTACTGTTCACTGTTAGAGTTGGTGCCAACTGCTACCCCTGTGCATCTGTCTGTGATTAATAATTTTATGAATCAGATTGACTAAGTCAGAGATTTGTTCCGTATGGATGGGTGAGAGCTGGGTGAGACTGATGTGTGAATCAGTGGACAGTGGGAAGCAGATGGCCATCCGAAGGAGGTTGCCACATACAGAACCCAAAGGTCCAGTCAGAGGGAGCTCCTCCCCTGAAACCGCTGGGCTGGGACGTGGCTGTTCCCTGGACTGGAGTTGGTTTCCTGTCCTCAGGCCTGGACATCTGAATGGCAACCTGGCATCAGCTTCCTTGCTGATTGTAGAACCCAGGACCTTCTCAGCCCTGTAATGATGCATTATAGAGATCCAAGTCAAGTCTGGGATTTCTGTGCTTCTTCATGCTAAGAAGTTGTTCTGTAACTAGTTCATGAGATCTGCTGCAGAGTGTTTTGTGTGTGCTTGTTTATTGAAACCAGCAGAAGACAGAAAACTCCTGGGTCAGGAATAAGAGATGGTATTACTGAAGGTACACATTTTAAAAACAAATTATATATATATATATATTTAAATTTTTATTTATTTGGTACAGGGTCTTGCTATATAGTTCAGACTCATAATGACCCTCCTGTCTCAGCCTCCCCAGCACTGGGATTGCAGGCCTGCTCTACCATGCCCAGTTTTGGTGGTTGGCCTGGCATGTGGTACCAGGGATTGAACTCAGGTCCTTATGCTTGCCAGCAGACACTTAGACCACTGAGCTATCTCCCTGGCCCTCCCTCCCCACATTTATACTGACATGAGTATTTATTGTTTATCTGAAATTAAAATTAACTCCTGTATTCTGCTCTTTGATTTGCTAAACTCAGCCAGTTCGGGCATGCAGTCCCCAGGAGCATCACAGTGCTTCTCCTGATCCCTCCTTCTCTCTCTGTTTACACATCCTGTTGGTTTGTTCCTCTGGAGAACTCAGTATGTTCTCCAAATCAAAGTAACGAAGCTTCCTCGCAGGAGAGGTAGGATGCTAGGAATTTAAGAAAAGGTTGCCCTACTTCTAAGAATGAAAAATATAGGGAGACCAAGTAGAAACAGGAAAAGTTAAATAACAATAGTGTTTAAGTAATTGTTCAAATGGTGGCAAAAAAGGGTGCCCAAGGACAAACTGCAAATACTTCTACTCATACAGATACCATCAGGCAAGACCTTTGGAGAGGTAGATAATTAAGATATATCACAAAGCAGATAAGAAAAAGAGAGCAAAGTTGCTCTAAGGATGGATGGAGAGAGGAAATTGCAGCCCTGCAGCGGCAGAAAGTAAAATATTATGGCAGAAGTACTGGCTCAATGGAAGGGAAAAATGGAAATCAGAATGCAATACAGATAGAGATCAGATTGTAGAGAGCACTAAACACCAAACTTGTATTTGCTTTAGCAGCACAGATACTAAAGGCTGAAAAGCTTGCACTTAATTTTTTAGGCTGTATATTACTACAGATTAGCTTTCCAAATGGTACTTGAGGAAAACTAACTCAGTGGGCATAGTGAGTTGAAAGTATTGACCCCAAATATAGGTCCTGAACCTCAGAATATGACCTTATTTGGAAACATATATATATATATATATATATATATATATTTTTTTTTTTTTTTTTTTTTTTTTTTTTTTTTTTTTTTTTTTCTTTTCTTTTTGCAGAACCGGGGATTGAACTCAGGCCCTTGCACTTGCCAGGGGAACACTTATTCCACTGAGCCATTTCCCAGGCCCTGTGACTTTATTTGGAATAAGGTCTGTGCACATACATGTTAGGAAATCAGAGGTGATGAGATGAGCTCATCCAGGTTTCATGACCCCTGAATGAATGGATCAAGGGCTGAATGGGTTAGTGGGTTATCTCCAGAATAGGTCTGCAATGGAAGCCAGTGCTATGGTTTAGAGCTCCACCACTGTCGCGCGCAACCTCGGCCGGCAAGGAAGACGCGACAACCAGCTCTTCTTTCCACGGTTTATTCAGGACCCCTATACAATACTACTTCTCCTGCTAGCTAGCTTTCTTGCTTCCTCCTTCTAGTCTCACTGCTCTCTACCTGCTCCTAGTCTCTGCTCCTAGTCTCTGCTCCTAGTCTCTCCAGGGGAAGCCCGCTCATGGCTTTTGAACCAGTGGGCGTCCAACCCCGGAGTGCCACGTGGGCACAGCCGATAGGTCCAGGTACACGGAAGCAATGCCCTAGTCCTTAGCCTTAGCCAAAACGAGAAGTTATTTGCTATGGAAAGCATCCACCCCCAGGTGAGGATGAAAGAGGAAGCCAGCGCCGTCTTTAAGGTGTGGCTGTGTCTTTAAGGTGTGGCTGTGTCTTTAAGGCGTGGCTACTCGCAGCTCTCTACACACCACCTCCCCACCTCAGGTGCTTGGCAAGTGCTTGGACTGCAGAGCTGCTGTAGCTGATTTGCTGCTGGGAGGCGGGCCTCTGGGGAAGAGGCAGTCTCCGGTGCTGTGACCTGGAAGCACTTGCCTCTCTTCCTGGCTCCTCCCTTTGCTCGCTGTTTCCTATTCACCACGATGTGGGCAGCTTTCCTCTGCTCAGCTTTCCTCCCTTCCACTAACCATATGAAAATGGAAGCTTTAGAAACATGAGCCAAAATAAGCTTTTCCTCCTTTACACTGTGAATGTCAGATGGTTTATCTCATCAGCTGGGGCAGTGACTAAGAGACCTCGATCGAGCCTATCTCTTGGCATGTGGTGCCCTACACCATCAGCATGATGCCATCACTACATGCCACACTCCGACCTTGACTTAGAATATTAGGCATCATGAATCCCAGGGGAAAATTTAAAAATTAAAAAAAAAAAAAAACAAAAAAACTACAGCCCAGGATTTCTATTATCGTTTAAGCAAATTTAGTGAGGCTATTTGTTTGAGTTGATAACTCATTATTTTGCATGCTTTACTCCCACTCCTTTGCAATACCATTCCATTCTGAGGGATTTGGCTGGGGCCACCTCATCAGTCATGACGATCCTGGTTAAGAAATGATAGGGAGCTTACACATGAATGTAGCCCAGGCTGGTGACAACAGTGGTGACACACAGCCACTGCCTTTTGGGGGGCTAGATACACTGTAAAAATTCACAGACACAATTTTGCTTCATGCCCTAGTGACCTTGGCAGGTATACTACCACTTTCCCATTACAGAGGAGATACCTAGGCCTTGAGAGGTTGAGGAACTGGTCAGGGTCACACAGCTAGTAGAGAAACTTGCGAAAATTGAATCCAAGTTTGTCTGATTCTAAATCGTTATCTAACTCTTAAACAATACCCTGTCTTTCTACTTTGCTGGGTGACCATGGAGTCACAGAGTTACTGAGCTTAACACTGGGACTGCTGCTAGAGATCCTCTTGTTTAAGGGGAACAATTCCTTATATACCAAATCATCCCAGAGTACTTCTGCCTGAGATCTGGATCTTTATCAATAAATCTTTATCTTTATCCATAAAGGCATTTCTATAGCACTTTAGCTTTGCAAAGGCAAAAAAAATGATATAGCTCTCTTATGTTGCTTTTATTTCTTTTTTAATAGCAAAAAGCTTTCTAGGAAAAAACAGGAGCATTTCAAGGTCAAGGCTGAAGGATCATGGGAAGAGCAGGAGAGATTTGTTTGTGGGAACTGAAATAGCAGACATGGTGACAGAGTGACAATGGGAAAGCTGGGGTAGTGAGGCCTGGCCCACTGGCTTCAAAGCTTGCTTGTGTGTGGGCACTGGCCACTGTGGGCTTACAAGAATGATTAAGCCATGTAAGAGGAGAGAGCCCGGCATTTTCAAGAAGAATAGAACATTTTAAAGCCAGACTAGAAAGGTAATGAGGAGTTCTTTGGCTAGTTCTATGCTGAGATCTTACTTGGTTATTTCTAGGTTAGCCCTGGTCAGCAGGTATTTTTGAGCTCTTGCTGTGTGCCAGGCACCATGTTGGATGAGATTTGAAAGAACAGATGGTCTCCACCAGAGCACATGCAGTTCATAATGTTGACCCAACATAGCCAGCCCTGCTTTTCTGTGGGCTCTTCATTCACGGATTCAAGCAACTGCAGATGAAGCTATTAGGAAAGAATATTATGTACTGAGTGTGTATGGGCCTCTTTCTTATTACTGTGCTCTCAACAATACAGTAAAACAGCTATTTATAGCACATTCACGTTGTGTTGGGTAGTCTAGAGTCGATTTTAGGAACACAAGTACAGGTGTGTAGGTTTGTAAAAATGTCATACAATATAAAAGACTTGATATGGATTTTATTTTTGGCTTGCTCAGGATGCCTTAAGGCCAGGTCTGGCAAGGCATGAGGATCTGGGTATTGAACCACAGTATCCTGAGCCTGACTGCCTTTGCTTTATATAAAAGGCTTGAGCATCCTGAGATTTTAGTATCTGTAGAGCGTGTCAGGGATCTTTTTATTTTTACTTTTATTTATTTATTTATTTATTTATTTATTTATTTATTTATTTATTTATTTGAGTGGAGAGATCTTGAAGCCAATTCCTGAAGATACTGGGAGGATGATGAAATCAATCATCCAAGTTACAAGCCATTGCTTAATTGAAGCTTGGTGAGTGCTACTCCAGCAAAGGTAGGAGACCATCACAATGTCTATAAAGAACGTCTTACCTGGCTTTGGGGCCTGCAGGGGCTAGAGGTGCTTCAGCTGAGATGGGAAGATGAGCAGGGAGATCAGTAGGTTGGAGGGGAAGAAGTTTTCTAGACAAAGGCAAGAAGGAGCTGAGGGTAGGGGTGGGGAGCGCAACGAGAAGGGAAGGGAGGTCAGTTCAGCCAGGGCCTTGTAAAGGAATTTGAGTTTCACCCCAGGAGTGTTGGGAAGTCATTGGAGGTCTTTAAGCAGAGAGGGACATGAGTTGGCAAGAGACCAGGGAGGAATTTGGGCCAAATTCTTGTTAGTATTGATTATTTGTCACTTTCTTATCTTGTTCTTTTTCCTTAAGTGATTTAGAATCCCAGCAGGGATGGACAAAGTAGCTTGTAAAAGTTCCTGAATGCTGAGCCATCTCTGGACTGGAGTCGTTTCTACCCAGTTGGGCATCAAAGCACTTACCTAACCCCTGGGATGGGCGCTGCAAAATTTCTCCAGTTCTTGTTTGGGGTGAATCTGCACAGACAGACAGTAGCACTTGTGGCAGGAGACATTCTTGAAGGAAGATGTAGTGCTGTTGGAAATGAACAGTCAGTTTTGTGGCAAGGGCAGAATTAGCTAGGCATATGGCTTCCCTGTAGGTGCTTTCCAGGGAGGCAAGCAAGTGAAGGTCTGAGCTGAACAGAAAGCAGTTCAAAGACCACAGTAGACTCAGCTCAAAGAGAGAGGTGTTTAAGCTTTAGGCTGTTAAGTTTGTATATGGCTTAGTATTTGTATCCTTCTCTCTTTGTTCTGCACCTTAATTCTGCCAACAAAAAGAAATAGATTTAGGTGGGTACTACTGCAGGAAGAGATTTTTTTTTTTTAATGAATGTATTTTCAGTAAATTAGTGATGTCTATCCAAATATTTGAACTTCAAGAATAGCATAGATTTTTAAGGAGAGCTAACACAGATGTGTGACAAGCAGGCTACCCAGAGATGACCCCCTCTGGCCTCTGCAAAATAAAATTCCCTTTTTGCCCCCTTTTGCTGTCCCTTCTGTACAATCATTTCCTGTTTTTGCTGGCCAAAACCCTTGGTTGCATTACTGCCTTCCACCCATCCTTCCCACATCCTGTTTAAAGCCCCTGCCCCCTATGTGCCTTGCAGCATAGATAAGATTATACAACCCCCTAGTTCCTTATAGTGGCCCTCGGGCCGCCCCCTGCTCCCAATAGGATAATTCAGTTCCTCATAGTGGCCCTCGGGCCGCTCCCTGCATGTTGCCTCAGCTTCCAACCAATGGGCTTATGCCCCATGCCCCCTTCACCACTTTTAGCTTCTGTAACCATGCTTGCCGACCCCCCAAATGTACATGTCCTGACCCAAATTTGGACATAATATATGTCTCCCCCAATCAAAATTGTCCCCGTACCCCCTAATGGCCATTTTAGCTTCTGTGACGATGCTTGCTTACCCTTCCCAGCCTGTGGTTTTTGAGCATAAATGCCCTGCTGCCCAGCCCTCGGGGGGCCCTTCTCCTTCTCGCATGGAGAGGCTACCCGGTGGGTACCACCTAAAATAAAGCGCTTCTTTTCCTTTTTGGACTTGCCTCGTTGTCATCTGATTTTTGAGTTACAACATTTGGGGGCTCGTCCGGGATCCCTAAAAGGCCTCTTTTTCGCTTCTTGGCGCAGTAAGTACCAATTTCAAAATTTTGTCTTATAGTCATAGAAACCATTGTGCACAACAATTTGTAATCGGGGGCAAGGGCCGGTTAGTGAGTCCTGACCGGACATTGCCCCGCTCGGGCTGGGGACGCCCTCCCGAGTAATTTGGAAGGTAGATTTGGGTGCTCTGGGAGACTTGGGACCGTTCGTAGTTCGATGAATTTGTTTGTTGAACATTTTGGTCATTTGTAAAGGTTATCGGGGACCTTTTTGGCGCTCTCAGAGTTTGGTTTTAATCTCCTTCATGTTCAATTTTGGTCTAACAGACAGACACCAATTCGGACCGGGTCGTGCCAACTGTTCTCTAAAATTTCATGTGCTAATCTGGTTGTTTGCTTTCGTTTTTGTTTCGCTACTCTTTGTGTGTTTGTATTGTCTTGACAACATGGGACAAGGATCCTCCATAGGGACTACACCGTTGTCTCTTGTTCTTAACCATTTCTCCTTATTCAAGGAACGAGCAAAAGGATACGGGGAACCCGTTTTTCCGGGAAAACTTCAGACACTTTATAAACTTAAATGGCCCACCATCTCCAATGGTGCCTGACCACCTAAAGTTTTTTAAATCTCTCCTTGGCTCAGTCCCTCCAACAGGTTATCTCCAGACCTCTGAGCCACCCAGATCAATATACCTACATTCAGGCCTGGATTAATTTATCTGTGACCGCCTAAAATGACTCAAGGTTTGCTGTTTCTGGACGCCATCCTTGGACAACCAGCCAACTCCACGTGATCATACTGGGAACTCCAACTGAAAAGAGAGGCCCAGGGAGATGGCTCAGTGGAATAAGTGCTTCCCTGGCAAGTACAAGGGCCTGAGTTCAATCCCTGGTTCCACAAAAAAAAAAAAAAAAAAA
>PVKA01052763.1:0-11551 GCA_004027165.1 Ctenomys sociabilis
TGTCATTCCTGTTGATGAAGCCATATCCGTTTCTTACATTGAACCATTTTACTGTTCCCAAAACCTTCGTTGCGATGACCTTCTTGTCCCCGCCGGCAGGCGCCGCCGATGTGAGGCCGCCCGGGCCGCCGCTCCCTGCGCTGCTGCCCGTGGTGCCGGGCTTGGTGTCAGCAGCGCTGAGGGCGGGGGTGGCGGGGGGCGGCTGCTGGGTTTCGGCCTCGCTGCTCATGGTTGCGGTGATGGTGACTGGGGCCGGCTGCGGCAGCTGCGGCTCCTCCCGGTGTGTGATGGTAACTAGGCCGGCGGCGGCGGTGGGGCTGCTCAGGGCTCTCTGGGGTCCGCTCTCCGCTCCCGCTACCGATCGAACTACTAATAAGTTTTGAAACTGTCTCATTGCTATTTGTTTCTCAATAAAATTATTTTTTAAAAAAAGAACCCAAATATCCTTAGGTTTCTGGGGAGATGGCTCAGTTGAATAAGTGTTTGCCTGGCAAGAGCAAGGTCCTGAGTTCAGTCCCTGGTACCACAGAAATAAATAAACCAAATATTCTTAGGTTAACTTTGTGAGAGAGCTATGTGTGGAGGCATAGTGGGCAGAATTTTATCCCCCAAAATTTGAATTCATAATTTCTGGGTACCTCTGAATGTGACTATTTGAAAACAAGATCTTTGGAGATGTAATTATGTTAAGGTGAGTTCACACTGGATCAGGGTGGGCACTAACCCAAAGGCTAATCCACTTACAAGAAGAGGGATATTTGGACACAGCCACGTGACAGTAATGATGGAGAGTGGAGTGATGCAGCTATACAGCAAGGAGGGCAAGGACTGCAGGCAATATCTAGGAGCTAAGCGGAGTCATTTCCAAGAGCTTTTGTCTTGAACATGGCCTTGCTGGCACTTAGATTTTAGGCTAAAATAATACTCAGAAAGTTTCAGATTTTGGAATATTTCAGACTTTGGCTTTTCCGATTAGGAATGCTCCAACAGTAATATCTATGCAGTTATCCTAGAACCCAAATAAAAATCAGAAATCTGAAGCACTTTAAATCTCTAGTTTTCAGATAAGGACTTTTCAACCTATAATTGGTGAGAACCGCCCTAGAAATTAATATAGTAAAAGGAAAAGATGGTTCTGGAAAGGGAGAGATCCCACTGCAACACAGGGCACCAGAGAGAGAGAGCAGGAAAACCACGCTAATCCCTTCCGGTGTCCTAACTTCCTCCCGCTAGGCCCCACCCCTTAAAGGCCCCAACACCTAGCATCACCACACCGGAGACAAGGTGCTCACCTGCTCAGCAATGCCAGGGCCTTGGGAGACAAACCACACCCAAGGCAGCAGTATCTGAAGGGTTAAAGGTAGGCTCTGAAAGAGAAAGAGGGAGTAGGGGAGAAGGAAGGCAGTGAAGGAGACAAAGCTGTACATGTACCAGCTCCCCAGGAGGAGCACAGTCATTATGAACTGCAAACATATACTAAAAAAATAATAACATTGAAACAAAATAAATACAAAAATATTATGGGTGTTTTACCACAACTTTTGTAGAATCCAAGTCCTTCCCTGTACCCTGCACCCCAGAACAACCTGGTCCAGCTTCTGACTCCTTTCCAGCAGCCTGCTCCACCTGCTCAGCTCCAACCCCTGGCCTTTCCAGCAACCTGCTTTTCTCCACCCACGAGGCTCCTCCTATGGATGTTCTCACACCCTACCCTCTGTCCTCCGCAAGCCCCTGCCACCCTTTCTAGAACGGCAACCTCCCTCGCTTTCTTGCTCCTCGTGCCCCTTGCTGTTCTTGCCGTGGTGAGTGTGACTGATTGCTTGCTTACTTTTTCACTCTCGTGCAAAGGCCGGGATTTTTGTCTGCTTTGGTCATCACATAGCTCTTGGCACACAGTAGGTGCTCAATAAATAAGAATGTCTATGGAATGATTTGAGGGGTGACCTACATACAGTACATTCTTACACCAAAAGCTGGGAGCGCGGGTCCCCAGATGTTTCAGATCACCTTCCTATTGCTCTATAAATTTACAACTTCTCCCCCACCAATGGGATTCAGATGCCTCCGTGTGAAGGTTTGGGGAAGTCCTAAGAGCTATAGAGAAAAATACTCCCTAAATACATAATTCCTGGAACAAGCAAAGCTCAGCATTTGTGGAATGAAGATCCTTAGTAGTAGCATGATTTACAAACTCTAACATAGGTATCTAAGCATTTTCTCCAGCTTCAGAACGGATTCTGGTCTGGGGTCAGACAGCTTCACTTGTGAGTCCAGGTTGAGCTCACAATGGTTTTATTCAGTCTGGGCATTCACCATGGCAATCTGCTGTGTACTCCATGAGACTGTAGGATGTCATTCCCAAGTATCCCAATGTTATTGGAAAGACAGAGTGCCCTCCTGTTGGTAAAACAGGTGAACTCCATCTTTAGAGAGGACAGGAGAGGCAAGGCCAGAAGGACTGGGGCTGTCCCGGGCCTCAGCAGGCTGGGCAGCTGAAGGCGCCTCCTGCCTTCCCTGAGCCCAGCCCTGGCTCCTCCAAGCCCCTGACATGCAGCTGTGGGCGGGGCAGCTCCAAGCAGAGCAGCTCAGAGGCTGGGAGCAGGCTTGGCAAAGCTCCTATAGCAGGGCTATAGGAAATTTACCAAGCGGAACTGGAGACTCAGCTTCCTGAAGAAAGCCTGGAGGCACTTAGGCCAAAAATAGATGAGTGTTTGTGTGTTTGTGTAGCAGTTCTGGTAACTTACAGAGGAAGAGCACGGGTTTCCTTAGCATAACGCTCCACCCTCATGCACCAGGCCCCTTCTACTGTCTCTGCATGCCAACATGTCCATCAGAGTGGGACTGAACCCTCCAGAAGCTAAATTGGGTGAAGAATCAAGTAGCCTCTGGTGGTTTCTTAGAAAGGAAAACCTCTGCTATTATCAAAGAGGAGATGCTGTTGTATTTAGTCCATGCTGAACTTTGATACCAGAATGTATTACCATGCTATGTAGCCAGAGAAACTACAGGTGAACATGGAAGGAGTTCTTTTGCCCCAAATATAAACATGTATGGCCCTAGCAGTAGCTAAACACCATAGCACACATGCACCATACCCCCAGTTCCTCAAACACAGATGGCTCTGGGGCCTTACTTTGAGAACACCGGAGGCCCCCGGTAACTCTGTGGGGTTTTGCCCACCAAGAAAGAGTGATATTGGTTGTCTGAAGTAGTAGCAACCCACAGGAGGCACCAGTTACAAAAGTGAGGTGATTTCTCACAGTTTTCTGGATAGGGAGGCCTCTCTTTGAATGTGACTGAGGGTCATCAGGCAGGACAGGACAGCCACGACGATTCACCAGGTAATAAAGGGCAGCTTACATTCGTGCCCCCAAGTGTTGCGTCCCAGGGCTATCCTCACAGATAACTGAAGTTGGACATAGCCAAAGATGACCAGACATACAAAGAAACATGACATCATGAGCGAAAGCCAGCAGACAAAAGAAAGAAATTCACAAAGACTACAGATAATGAATTACAACACACAAAATAAAATAATTCCAGCTGCTATAATAAAGAAACAACCTAACAAAGAAGTGCGAACAATAGAAAGCATCAGTATGGGAAAACACTCATAAAAACTTGCACATGTAAAAAATGTAGTAACTAAAATTAAAGATCAAATTGGTGGTTGCAACTACAGTTAGAAAACAGCTGAAGAGAGAAGTTGTATGCCAAAATTAAAGCAGAAGAAACTACCAAGATTATAGCATGGAAAGGCAAAAATTTCAACAAGATGGAAGAGGAACAGTGATCAGTTGTACAGTAAGTAGACCTGATGTGCAGTTCATTGAACTCTCAGAAGAAGCAAAATAAGGTAAAGCACAGAAAAAAAATATTTGAATATACAATGACAGTGTGAGGGAAGTTGGAAAGAAGTAATGAGAGAGGGAGGGGAAGTGGGAGAGTGGGAGGAAAGAGAGAAAGAGGAAAAGAATCTAGTCCTTCTACCCATGGAAAATACCTGCTAAGACTCAAGGTAAAATACACATATTTGAGACAAGAAAATAACCCCCCCCCAAAAAAAAAACCCAAGAGCACACACTGCCAGCAGATTAGCATCTGAAAGGAAATGGTAAATCACTGCAGAAGTGCAAGAAGGAATATGAAATGAGGAGATTACAAACAGCGTCATGTGAAAAAGTGACCAAATCATCATCACACCAGAAGTGCGCTTGAACTGACCCGCTGGGCACCGGTGGCACAGGACCAGTGGGTTTCGGACTGCCTGGGGCAACCTCCAAGAGCTCTGCGAGGATCAGCTGAGGCCATGCCCTCAACGGCCACGTGGTGACTGGCCAGCTAGGAGTGCCCTATCCGGGCAGATTCAGAAGAAGCAAGTTTAGATGAGTTAAAAGAGAGAAGCCACTAGGCCACCTGCAATCACAGGCAGGGGTCTGCAGCAAAGCTAACCCTTCTGTGGCATGCTAGGATTCCCAGGCAAGAAACCTCCAGGGTCCCCTTTTTTGTTTTTTTAACATTAGTCACTAATCAGCTTGTCACTCTCATAGTTAATGAAAAACTTACACCCAGGGTAGAAAATAAAATATGTGTAAAGTTGTGCAGGTAGAAAATGAGGCTGCTGTGGAACAGGATGGGCACTGTGATGCAGTATAGGGTAGACGCCTGTGTTTCAGAGAGAAATATAGCTCTGCTAAATTGGATGGGGTAGGAGGTCCAGGATTGTCGGGAGACTTGTGGTACCTTGCACTGAGATTCTAAAGAAAACAAGATGCAGAAACATGTGTGTTTTAAAGCCAGGCATGGAGGCCCACACCCATAATTCTAGCATGCTCGTAAGCTGAGGCAGGAGAATCATGAGGTTGAGCTCAGCCTGGGCAACTTAACAACTTACTGAGATCCTGTGTCAAAATAAAAAGTATAAAAAGCTAGGAGTGTGGCTCAGAGTGAAAGTCCTAAACTCAATCCTTAGTATCAAAGTGTTGGGGGTTGGGGAATAGCAGTTTTTTTTAAATTCTGGGCAGAACTGAGGAACACATAGATTCAGTTATTATTGTTTTATAATTTTCAACAGGTGACACTTATGAGCCATTCAAGTAGAGATGTGAGGTCTGCAGTTGGAGCCCAGAGGAGGCATCATATAAATATTGTAATTATTAGCATATTCTTGATGGTATTTCAAACCGTGGACATAGATGAAGTCACCTAACAAGTATGTGTATAAGTATGTTTTAAACATAAATAACTAAAAAAATCATCTGTAGTCTATCAACAGAAATCTTTTACAATTAAGAGTTTCGACTTTCTAGAAAGTTATTTTATATGTATTTAATATTAATATTTAATTACTTACATGCATGTATCCCCTGGCAGGGTGATATTACTGAAATAACAGTGGTCTCACCCACAGTTTCCTTCCTTTTTTTTGTCCTCTCTTCTTCCTTGTAACACTAGTGGTAGCGGCTGAGTGGATACCCACTGCCTCAGCAAAGGAATGTGATGACAGAATATCTCTTGTGTTTGAGTTTTGAGGGTGCCAGAAACAAAGAACCAAAATCATTCCCAGATGATGGGTTTGGAAGAACACCAAGGGAACGGGTAGCACAACATAGGTGAAGTTGCCTGGAGTGGGCAAGGTTAAGGACAAAGGAAAACAGCAGGCCCCTGGGTGCTGGTGGCCCAGAGAGAAGGACACTACTCCATGCCCAGGACAATTGCCGGGCAGTTAGCCTTGCTGAATCTGGCGGCAGTGGCTTCGCAGGACTCCTAGCTCAGAGAGTACCCAACTAGAAGCCCAGATCCTTCTGGAAAGCAGTGGCCATGTGGGGGGAGGCCAAGATGCCCCAACCCCACTGTGGAACAGGAGCAGCATGAGATCTTGGGCTGAGTGTGGCACCAGAATCATAGGAGCTGGCATTGTCCACAGACCTTCCTGCAAGTGACCCGTGTAGACCTGTAGCAATGCATATAGGAGAGGACTGAATGGACCACGTGTGTCTGGGCACTTGAGAGACCCCAGAGTGTGTATACAGATCTAGGAATAACATGGATCCTGAACAGGACATCAGAAAACAGGGCTCCAAGAAGAAAACTATACTTCTTCTGATTCATAAATGAATAAACTCCCAGAGGTGAGCTTCACAGGAAAGGTGGGGCTTCTGTAGGAGCAGGAACAGGCAAAAGGGGAAGAAATACTATTCATGAGTATTCCAGCAGGGCACAGTTTTTCCCAAGCTGCTGGAGCAAGACAAGTGAGAAAAGGAGGAGCTGGGAGGGGAAGAGGACAGGAAATGACATGCTTTCCCCAAGCCTGAGACACAGATCATGGGCTCAGAGAGGGTGCCCAGTGCCTGCTCCGAGGCTGCTGGTGCTCAGAGCCTGGGGGAGAGCCCAGCCCAGTGGGAGCTTCGAATATATGCTTATGCAATGAGCTAATAGTGGGGCTATAGTATGTGTTTGTTAAGTACACATGCTGTGTGTGTGTGTGCATGTTAGAAACCTAAAACGTAGAAAATAAAATTAAAAGGAATTTTCTAGCCTTATTGAAATATATTTGACCAATAGGAGTCATGTATGTAAGGGGTGTAACTTATCATGTGGATAATGCATGCACAGTGAAATGATCACTAGGCTGTGTCAATCCACAGTTGCATAGCTGCTGGCATGTACTGAATGTGTCTTCCAAAAGTGTTGGAACCCGGGTCCCTCAAATGTGGCAGTGTGGAGAGGCAGGACCTGGTGGGACGTGTTGGGGTCCCATGTGAGTGGGTTAATGTCTTTCTTTCAAGGATGGTCTTGCAGGCATAAGAGGTGGGCTTCCTCTTCTCTCTCATCCACTTTTCTCTCTGCCCTTCTGACTCTTGCCATATCATTGCTCGGCACCGGGTCCTCACAGGGCCACCCAATCTGTGACTTCCCAGCCTTCAGAACCTTGAACTTAAATTAAAAAGTTAAATTATGCACTCCTGGGAAGAGGTGAGTCTGGTCTGAAAATGGAGGGCCATGATCCAAAGGAACCAGAGCAGTTGAGAAAGCTGTTTATTGGTGGTCTGAGTTTTGAAACTATCCATGATAGTTTAAGAGAACACTTTGAGAAATGGGGCACACTCAGAATGTGTGGTAACAAGAGATCCTCAAGCAAAATGCTCCAGAGACTTTGGTTTGTGACTTATTCTTGTGTTGAAGAGGTGAATGCAGCAATGTGTGCTCGACCACACAAAGTTGATAAGTGTGTAGTGGAACCAAAGAGAGCTGTTTCTAGAGAGGGTTGAGTAAAGCCTGGTGCCCATCTAACAGAAAAGAAAATTTTTGTTGGTGGTATTCAAGAAGATACAGAAGAATATAATTTAATAGAGTACTTTGAAAAACATGACAAGATTGAAACCATAGAAGTTACGGAAGACAGGCAGAGTGGGAAAAAACAGATTTGCTTTTGTAACTTTTTTTTGTGGTACTAGGGATTGAACTCAGGACCCTGCACTTGCCAGGAAAGCACTTATTTTACTGAGCTATCTCCCCAGGCCTGATTTTGTAATTTTTGGTGATCACAACACAGTTGATAAAATTGTTGCTCAGAAATACCACACTATTAATGTTTATAACTGTGAAGTGAAAAGGCCCTTCCTAAAAAAGAGATACAGTCTGCTGGATCACAAAGAGGCCAAGGAGGTGGGACTGGCAACTTTATGGGTTGTGGAGAAAACACTGGAGGTGTTTTTGGCCATGCTGGAAACTTTGATGGAAGAGGAGGTTACAGTGGTGGAGGAGGTGGCAGCAGAGGTAGTTATAGAGCAGGTGATGGTGAACATAACGGATTTGGAGGTGATGATGGAAACTATGGTGGTGGTCCTGGTTACAGTAGTAGAGGAGGGTATAGTGGTGCTGGACCAGTTATAGAAACCATGGTAGTGGTACAGTGGTGGAGGAGGAGGATATGATGGTTACAATGAAGGAGGAAATTTTGGTGGTGGTGCTAACTGTGGTGGTGGTGGGACTATAATGATTTTGGAAATTAGAGTGAACAACAGTAGTCAATTATGGACCCATGAAGGGGAGCAGTTTTGGTGGAAGAAGCTCTGGAAGTCCCTATGGTGGTGGTTATGGATCGGGTGATGGATATGGTATCAGAAGATTTTTAAAAATAACAGAAAAGGGCTGCAGTTCTTAGCAGGAGAGAGAGCGAGGAATTGTCAGGAAAGCTGTAGGTTACTTTGAGACAGCCGTCCTGATTGCTTTAGGGGAACTGTAAAAATCTGCCACAGAAAGAACAACAATCCATAGTTAGAAAAGTTACTGCAGCTTAAGCAGGAAACCCTTCTGGTTCAGTGCTGTCATAGCCACAGTTTGCAAAATGCAGCTATTGATTAATGCAGTTCAGTGTCAATTACATGTACATTCCTGAGGTCTTTTATCTATTATAGCTTTGTCTTTTTCTTTCTTTTCACTGCATCAGATATATTACCCTATAAATTGTAGTAGAGATAATACGAATAAAAAATTAAGGAATTTTTTAAAAATAAATAAAAAATAAATTGCGCACTCCCAAATATTCTGTTATAGTAACAGAAATTGAATGAATTCAGTTACTATTTTCATGTGTGCATTTAGAACATGGAAGATTCATCTTCACAGCATCTTTATAGCACGCAGGCTTAATGTAGTCACCATACTACACGTGACATCTTTGCCACTTTATAATCCTCCCTAACTCATGATTATCATCCCACAACCAACATCTCCCCATTGCCTCTTTCCCTGCTTCTGAAAACCACCTTTCTACTGCTTCTATGAGTTTGATTTAAAATAGAAGAAATTCTTAAACATTCATCCAACCCTCACCATCCCATGAAATCCAAGCATTGAACTTTTCTATGTTCCTCTCCATCATTACTCTGGGTAAAGGTAGAAGCATAACATCTGACCCTATTTGTGTTACAAGAAAATTCCCTCTCTGAAGCAATAGTCACTTGCAATTAGAGCCATAATCCTCCTAGAGGGGTAGACTTCTGATATTCTCCCACTGTCCCTTTCCTGGGCCAGTGTGGTTTTCTCCACCAGAGTTATGAATTAGGACCACAGGTTCCTGGCCCACATGGCCAGAAAACAGAAGCATCCCAAGGGGAACCTGTTTCCTCTGAGCAGCAGACAGCCCAGTTTCTGGTCTTGACACTGCCATCACCACCCTTCTCCTATCTGTGAGCCTCTGTCCCCAGCTAATGGGATGGTCTAGAAGATGCCTTTCAGCTTGAATGTTTGACGACTCTTAGTATCGCTGATCCAAGAAACTGGTTGTCATGGAGAACTGATACCAAATGCATGCATCAGTGCAGATGCTTATGTAGGAAGAAGTCATGGGTTTCCTCATGACAGGAAATACAGGCAAGAAAGTTCTCCACCTGGTCAATGAGCCAGCATTAGCTAATAGTCCTATCCCCTGGCCTTCCAAAAAAATAATTCCTAGAGGGAGACCAGGAGATATAAGGTAAGGAGACAAAAGGCATAACTTCTAACTTCCTGACTTTACCTCTTTACCTCAGCATCACAGACAGTGGCCTTGGCTAGTGGCTAGGTTTCTTTCATGGCTCCTGCTAGCACAGGCAGGTGCACCATGGTCCAGGTATCATTACCAACCCAACCCAGGGGTCTGGCAGCACTCTCTCCTCCCTTCAGCCCCACAGCCAAGGGCTGGTCATGGTGTCATGCTATTGTCAATCCCTTGGATACCTGTTCTGTTTGGCTCTCCATGAACTGAACTCCATGAATTTGGCTCCACCAATTCTCCATGATAGAGTCACCTTTGGTTTTGGTTTTCCCAATTAGGCCTCCATTGGACACCAGAGCCATACAACAACCAGAGAAAATTCAGGCCAGACACAGCCAGATTCCTCATGTCCCTCCAGAGCATGTCAGGGGTGATTCTGTGGGGCCCTGCCCAGGAAATCAGTCCCTTAGCCAAAAGAAACAGGGACTGTTGGTCACCCTTTAGTTCAATAAGATGATTATAAGGAAGTTTTTAAAAAACCAGCTATATTTAAAATAAATAGTTCATGATAGACCATTAGAGGGTCAAAGGCAGGCAGAGGCAGACACCGGACTCAGAGTCTGACCACACTTGCTGGGTAGCCACCTCATCTTGGAGAATGAGTTCTCTACTCCCGGTTCCTGTGGAGTGGAGAGTAAGATTTCTGGTGTGCATCTTAGCCAGCCTCCCCCACCCCAGTTACTAGGAGATCACATGCATTTATTCCCTTTAGTGCACCTCTGGTGGGGAGGTGAGTAGAACAACGGTTCAGATCAATCTCTGAAAGTGGCTGGAAGAGCATGAATTGCACTCAAGTAATTAAATAAATGACAAACTCATCATGTGTCTGTGAGATGAACTCACAGGCACATCTGAGCAGGGACCCATCAGAAACTCCTCATGTTGAGACTGGATCTTAGTGACTGCCCCTGTGTAGGCCCAGACCCCTTTTTCTGTCAAGAACCACATTAGGGTCATGAACTTGTGAGTTTATTCTTCCTGATTTTTCCCATGTACTCCCAACACCTCAGAGGAGTAGTAGTTCTCCCCAAGAGGAAGGAACTGGCTGCACACACTCATCCCATTCCGTGCACTAAGGAAGCCGGAGGAGTAATCTCATCCCCTGAAACAATACAACTTTGTAGAAAAGAGAGATTAAGGATTAATTACCCGCTGGGCACAGTGGCAGATTGTCTTGTTCAAGACAAAAGACATTTGTGTCTTCTCTTCCTAGATAACAGTATGACTGCCTAGTGAACACCCAGTTCAAAGAAAGAGAAAAAGACATTTGCTGCTGTCTCTAGGGCCAGAGCACCAGGCACACTGAGACTCTTGGTGGAAGGGCTCAACCTGCTACATCCCAGCCTGATGGGGCCACCAGGCACTACTAAATCTCTAACTGGTAAGAGGCATAATTCACATTAGGTTAAAGTGAGGTTTTGTCTTCTGTTGTGTCCACTGCAGTCTTTTTTTCAAACATCTTCCTTGTTCTGGGTCTTGCTTCTGGTGTGAGCCTTCATCCAGGGCCCCTGGTACCTTGTGCTATGGACACAGTCCAGCCACATTGGTCCTGTCTCAGCCAAGTTTCACTACATCCACTGGGAAAAGGGCCAGCCAAGTAGAGGACATCCATACTCCAGAATGTGACATATATTGACCTCCACTCTGTACATTTTCACAAACGTTACCCTTTCAGTTTTTGTTTTGTTTTGTTTTGTTTTGTTTTTCCATTTATTTTTATTTTATTAAAATACAAATGTCAATCAGACAGTTTCAAGACACCTTAACCATACACATTCGATGAATTAATACATTCCAAACTGTTTTCATAACATTTTGGTATTGTACAAGGTGCATACATGATATTATATTTACAGGTATTATTTTAGCAGATATCTCTTATCAGTGAATTAAGAGTGTAGTTGCTTACTTATCTTTTTTTATAGCTGAATTATATCAAAAATTCAATAATTATTTACCTAGTGGATGACCATAGCACTAAAAGCCGACATAATATCCTGTCCAACCACC
>PVKA01052764.1:0-11537 GCA_004027165.1 Ctenomys sociabilis
GCACCAAAGCTCTACACCAAAGTTCAGAGTACAGTGTTATAGAAAATGACAAAGAGAAGGAGCAAAATGCAGTCTCAGGCCCCAAACCCACACAACAAATGCAGGAGACACCACCATACAAGAAATTGAGAATCACACAGCTAAAATCTCTGAATTAATAGAAACTGAAGTAAAGAAATAATTTCAGAAAAGTATAGTGAAAATCAAATCAGAAATAATCTGTGAAGTAACATAAGAAATGATAACTATCATGAAAGAATGAATAAGTGCTTGTAAAGAAGACACTGATTAAAAAAACAGAATGGAAAAATGATAGAATCCTTGAATGAGCACTTTAGGAAATAAATAGAATTCAGGAAGAAGATTCGAAGAGATATAGAGGAAATTAAAACCTCAGACACTGGCAAAGTTGATTGAATGAAAGTAAAGATAGAGGTTCAGAACTTGATGACACCAGTACAAAAGGTAAGAAAAGATCACTTAAAAAGAACTAGGATGCAGAATAAAGCAATTCAAGATTTTCAAGATGATGCAAAGATGCACAACATAACACTAATAGGCACTGATGAGAAAGATGGAGTTGATACAGATGACAAAAAAAGGATATGGGCAAAAGTAATACCTAAAACTTCTCAAATATGGGGAAACAATCTGAAATTTAGTTAACTGAAGCATATAGAACTCCAAATAACATCAACCCAATAAAAAAAAAAAACCTCGATATATAATACTCAGTATCCCAAAATGCCAGCACAATAATAGCATACAAAAAGCCACTAGAGAAAAGAAACTGATCAAATTTAAAGGAAAATTTATCAGAAATTGGCATATTTTTCTTCACAAACCATAAAGTCAAGTTGAAAATCACCAGAAACTAAAACAAAAGCCCTAGAAAATTTAGTTTGAGTAGTGCTCACACTAACTCTAAAAACATTAATTTTTTTGTAATTGCATGGTATTATTTATTTAGTTATTTATTTTTTCAAAGCTGATTAATAGGACATTTTCAATAGTTAATACATTTTTCATTGCTACCTTCTTAGTGATTATCCATAGTACAAGAAACAGACATGATATCTGGTAAAAACACTCTTACTACAAATCTTTTTTCTCATAGAATTAAGTGAAAGTATCTGTATATCTATTCTAACGATTCTGTATATACAAATACAAAATGGTTCTTACTTTGTATCCCCTTATTTTGTTGAGTAGATGTGTTATTCTATTGGTATTTAAATTCTATAGGTGCTTGAATTCAGCAAAACACTCCAACAAAGCAGTCTGCAATAATAGTGGGTTATCCACAGAAGTTGTTGACTAGAGCCTTTTACAGCTCAGCAAATTAATATGGCTTTACTTTATATGCCTCATTTACTACTTTTCTGTTGGATAGTTAAGACCAAGATAAAGCAAGACCTATAACAAGAAATGTAACTTTTGTATCTGATGAGCTCAATCAAGTCTCCTCAGGATTTGTTCTGTAATTCTGTATCACACTTTGTAGATCTTTTGTGTCAGCCATGTAGGTTAGTCACGGCCATTGCTTGACCAATTTGCTCTCTGTGAAAGCCTGAAAGAAAGTTTTCTCTCCATGTGACTCTCCTTAGGCACACATCATTGATGACATTCCTCTATGGCTCCATAATCTTCTTGATTAGAAAATTTGGGACGCAACTGAGTTACATGATGTTACATTACAAACTCCCCTATGTCCTGAGTCTTCACTGACCTTGAAAGGCTAGAGCCAAAATGTTGGCTAACCTTGCAGCCCTTCCTTTTCTCCAATTTTTGGTCTGAAAACTTAGGTTGTTAACGATCAAAAAGAGAAGTTGATTATTACTGTATAACATATGCAGTTCCATTTACCCTCACTATCTGTCTAAATATCAAACATCTTAGGCATAAAGTGAAACAGATATTTTTCCATCAAGAATTTATATATTGAATTTTAAGTCCTTACAGAATATGAGGAGAAAAATTATTAAAATAGGAATAGAAACATATTTTTACACAGAAATTTAGAAATCTAACCATATAAGAGCATTGTACCAGGACAGTCCAGTGACATTTTTTTATTTTGTCTTTTTTTTTCATTTATTATACACTTTTTTAAAAAAGCCTTTACTTCTGAGACAGTATGACCCTTCTATTACACATTTCTATCTTTAATTCAGTTTCTTGATGCACATATATCAGCATATATAGATATTCAGTTTGAGTATCTTACCAATTAATTGCTACTTTCATAAGCCTGCTGATGTTTCTCAGGATCAAGGCCTTGCCCATTGTGTGAGTACAAATGTATGACTTTGTCCCTGTCCTGTTTCCCAGCTTTTCTCTTGATCTTCTCCTTGTTGTCCAATCCCTGAGTTCTTGCTTTCCTTTTAACTGTGCTATACCTTTTTTTTTTTTTTTTTTTTTTTTTTTTTTTTTTTTTTTTTTTTTTTTTTTTTTTTTTGTCTTTTTTGAGACAGGGTCTCACTATGCAGTTCAGGCTGGCCTTAAGCTCACTTTGTAGCTCAGGCTGGTCTCGAACTCACAACAATCCTCCTGCCTCAGCCTCCCAAGTGCTGGAATTACAGGTATGCGCCACCACGCCTGGCTTTGTGCTATACCTTTTTATTTGTATCTCTTCTTTTGATTCCTTAAACTCGGAAGCCCATATGATATTTACACTTCTGGGTGTGATTTATTTCACTTATGAGTATATCTTCAAGTGGCATCCACTGAAATATAAATGCATCAAGTTTATCATTCTTTTTAGCTGAGTAATACTCCATTGTATAAAAATACCACACTTTTTTCAACCATTTCTCATGTGATGGGTATCTTGGTTGTTTCCTAGATTTGGTTATCATAAATTGTGCTGCTATAACATAATAAACATAGGTACACATATATCACTATGATATGACATTTTCAATTCCTCTGGGAAAATTCCCATTGGAGGATAGCTGGCTTGAATGGGATTTCCAGTCCTAGTTTTGTGAGGAGTCTTCACTCTGATTTCCATAATGGTTGCACCAGTCTGCATTCCCACCAGCAATGAAGTGTTCCCTTTTCCCCAAAGCCTCTCTAACATTTGTTGTTACTTGATTTGCTTATGATAGCCATTCTTTCTGGAGTGAGATGGTATCTCAGTGTTTTAATTTGCATTTCATGGATGGCTAGTGATGTGGAGCATTTTTTCATATATTTATTTGCTTCTTTAATTTTATCCTCTGAGAAGGGGGTATTCATCTCAGATGCCCATTTCTGTACTGTGTCTTTAAATTTGAGGACCCTAATGTATCTTTGTTCTTTATAAATTCTAGAGAGCAGACCTTTGTCAGAGTGTTTATTAGTTAAGATTTTTTTTTTGAAATTTGTTGGTTGTCTTTTCACTTAATGTATTATTTTGTATGAGATAATAAATTTGTTTGCTAAACTGAATGTGGTGCCATAAAACCACCCTGCTTCCTGGGCTAGATACTTTTTAGTCTTCTTCTATGGGAGAGCTTGTTGGGGGCCCTGAGCTCAGTAATAAATGGCTTTTCAAATTACAAAATAAAAAAAGAAGATTATGAAGCAGAGAAATTGAAGTATTCCATGAAAACAAATCCCAGCACAAAATGATATATCCTACAAAACTCTCCTTCCAGTTTAATGGAGAAGTAAAATACTTCCATGACAAAGAACAACTAAAGAATTTCATGATGAGAAAGACAACGCTACAAAGACTACTAAAAGATATTCTAGAGAGAGACCAAAATGACCACAAATCCATGGATTAAAACAGAAGGAATCCAACAAATAGGGCAAACAATTAAACACAGGAGAAAAAGGGGCAAAGTACAGCAGGTAAATAACATGTCAATTATGAGTCAATACATCTCAATTATGACCATCAAGGCAAATGGAATCAATTTACCAATTAGAAGAAATAGACTGGCAAGGTGCATTAGGAACCAAAATTCAATAATGTACTAAATACAAGAAACACACTTAACACATAAAAAAATTCATAGACTGAAAGTCAAAGGGTGATAAACAATACTACATGTGCTAGAACCTCAGAAAAAAGCAAGGGTAGCAGTCCTATTCTCAGACAGTATGAATTTCAAACCAAGAATGATAAAACAGAATAAAGAAGGCCACTATATACTGTTTAGGGGAAAAATTCAGCCAGAAGCAGTAACAGTGATAAATATGTATGCACTGAACATAAGAGCACCCAATTATATAAGACAAATCTTAATGAACATGAAAAATTTAATGTCCAATACCACAGTCTTAACAGGAGACCTTAACACTGCCTTATCCCAAAAAAATAGGACAAGTAGACAAAACATTAGCAAAGAATTAGCAGAACTGAACCAGAGCTTGGAACAAATGGACTTAATGGATATATACAGAGTGTTCCATTGAACCACATCTGAATATATATTTTTTTCAGCTGCATGTGGGACATGTTATAAAATAGATCACATACTCGTCCATAGGTCATGCTCAAGTATATGCAAGGAAATAGAATTTATCCCATGCATTTTATCTGACCACAGTGCAAAGAAACTTGAAAAAAATGATAAAAGAAACCACAAAAACCCCACATAAATACATGTGACTTTAACAAGACCCTCCTCAGCAACCAAAATGTTACAGATGAAATTATAGAAGAATTAAACAATATCTACAATTTAATGAGAATTCAAGCACAACTTATCTGAATTTGTGGCATACAATGAAAGCAGTTCTTAGAGGGAAAATTATAGGTGTGAACTTATCTGTAATTAGGAAAACAGATTAAAAATTCAGAATGGGAACAAATAAATACTGTAATACTGCACTTCAAATACCTAGACAAGGAAGAACAATTCAAACCAAAAACCCAAAGATGGGAGGAAATTATAAGGATTATAGCAGAAATTAATGCAATTGAGACAAAGAAAACACTACAAAGAATTAGTGAATCAAAATGCTGGTTCTTTGAAAGATTAAATAAAATTGATAAGCCCATAGCTAACCTCCTCAAAAAGAGGAAAGAAAAATTCAAATACAAGGAATTAAAACGGTGAAATTACCACAGAACTAGTGGAAACTCAGATCATCAGTTACTTTTTGAATCTTTTTCTCATAGAATCAAAGATTGAGAAGAAATATATAGATTCATAGAAAGGCACAAATTACCAAAAATGAATCAAGAAGATAGAACTCTCAATACCCTATAAAAGCTAATGCAATACAGAATGTTATCTTCATTGTCCCAAAATTCCTACACAGGGACCGGGGAGATGTCTCAGTTGAATAAGCACTTCCCTAGCAAGCACAAGGGTCTGAGTGCAATTCTCTGGTTGTGCCAAAAATAAAAAACAAAACCAAATTTGCTACACAGATTTAATGCAATCTCTATCCAACTACATTTTCCTATCAACAAGAAAAAGTCCATGTTCTGATGGATTCACATCTTAATTCTCCACAGAATTTACAGAAGATATAATCCCAATACTCCTCAAACTCTTCAATGAAATTGATAAAAAAAAAAAACAATTCTTCCAAAATCTTTCCTAGAGAAAAGTGTTATACTGATACCAAACTCAGAGAAAGATGGCACTAAAAAAGAGAACTATAAACTGGTCTCCCTCATAGATGCAACATAGATGCAAAAATCCTCAATAAAAGCCTAGCTAATAAAATACAGCAAATCATCAAATAGATTATACACCATAACCAGGTAAGATTAATGCCAGGGATGCAAGAATGGTTCAACATATGCAAATCTATAAAAGTAATACACTATATCATTAGAGCCAAATAAAAAATCCACATGATCCTCTCAATTGATGCAGAAAAGAATTTTGACAAGTCCAATATTCAATGAGGTTCAAAGTCCTACAAAAAATTGGAATATGGCCTATATCTCAATCTAATAAAATCCAACTATGACAGGCCAATGGCTAACATAATTCTAAATAGTGAAAAACTGAAATCTTTTGCTCTTACATCTGGTACAAGACAAGGATGTCCTCTATCACCACTCCTATTCTATATACTTCTGGAATCATTAGCTACAACCATTAGACAGGAGAGATAAATAAAAAGAATAAGTATAGGCAAAGAAGTTAAATTATTATTATTGCAGGGTCATGATACTCTCCTTGAAAGACACAAAAACTCCACCAAAAAGCTATTAGAATTCATACACAAATTCAGTAGCATAGCAGGATACAAAGTTAGTAGCTTTCCTCTACATAGATAACAAACACACTGACATAGAAATTGTAGAAACAATACCTTTTCCAATAGCACCACAGAAAATGAAATACTTAACCAATTAAACTAACTAAAGAAGCCAAAGATCTATTCAATGAAAATTACAGTACTCTGAAAAAGTGATCAGAATGGAGTTCAGAAAATGGAAAAATATTCCTTGCTCCTAGATAGGAGAACAAGAATTGTGAAGATGTCCATCCTCCCAAAATTGATGCACAGATTTAATGTAATCCCTATTAAAATACCACCAATTTACTTCATAGGTCTAGAGAAAATATTCCTAAAATATATTTGGAATCAGAAAAGACCTAGAATATCAAGACAATCTTGGGCAATGAAAGCAAAGCAGGCGGCATCATAATCTCTGACTTGAAATTATATTACAAAGCTACAGTGATAAAATCAACATGGTACTGCAAAAAAAAAAAAAAAGTCTCAAAGGTCAGTGGAACAGAATAAAAGATATAGATACAACTACAAACACGTTCAGCCACCTAAGCCTTGACAAAGGGGCCAGACATTAGAGCCTCTTTACAAATGGTGCTTGAGAAACTGGCTCTCTACATGCCGAAATCTAAAACTAGACACTGGTCTACACCATGCACTATGCTAAAGTCAACACATATTTAAAATCTAAACATTAAAAGAGAAACACGCCATGCTTCTACATAATTCTATGAGAGGCAAGATTTGCACTAATGGTGGTTGAACAGGATGTTATGTCCACTTCTAGCACTATGGACAACCACTAGGAAAATAACAAGGTAGAAAGTATTAATTATTGAATCTTTGATGTAATTCAGGTATAAAAATTAAGATACACAAACAGCTACACTATCTTAATTTACTGTTAAGAAACATCTGCTATAATAATGTCTATAAGTATAATATCATGTATGCACCTTCTATGATACCAAAACATTATGAAAACAGTTTGCAATGTATTAATTTATCAAACCCGTCTTGTCAAGGTATCTTAAAACTGTCTCATTGATATTTTTACTTCAATAAATAAAACAAAATCCTCAGTTGGGAATCAGGAAAAAAAAAGAGAAACACTATATCTTCTGGTAGAGATAGTAGCTGAAAAATCTTGATGATATAGGGGCAGGAAAACAGTTCAGGAACAGATATCAAACTACATGAGAAATAATTCAAAGAATCAACAACTGGGACCTCCTATGATTGAGAAGTTTCTGCATGTCAAAAGAAACTCACAGAACAAAAAGCAACACATAAATTTGGAGAAAATATTAACCAATAATCACTCAGACTATGGTCTCACGTCTAGAATATAAAAAGAGCTAAAAAGCATTCAGGCCCCAAAACTTAAATACCTAATCCAAAAATGAGCATCTGAGATGAATACACACTTATCAGAGGAAGATATAGAAAAGGCAAGTAAATATCTGTAAAAATGCTCCATGTCACTTGCCTTTTGAGAAATGCAAGTGATATTAAATTAAAACAACATTGAGATAGCATCTTGCCCTATAAAAACTGGCCATCATAAAGAAGTCAAATAATAACAAATGCTAGGAAGGCTGTGGGCTAAAAATGAATCCTTCTCCACTGCTGGTGGAAATGTAGGCTGATATAACGCTATGGAAATCAGTGTGAAAACTCCTCAAAAACACTAGGATTGGAAATTGCATTCAATCCAACTATTCTCTTTTTTTTTTTTTTTTGCTGTTTTATTTATTTTTTATTTATTTATTTATTTTTTAATTTTACTTTTGTTTTACTGAAGTACAAATATCGATGAGACAGTTTTAAGATACCTTGACAGGATGGATTTCATAAATTAATACATTGCAAACTGTTTTCATAATGTTTTGGTATCATAAAAGGTGTATACATGATATTATACTTACAGGCATTATTATACCGTGTGTCTCTTATCAGTAAATTAAGAGACTGTAGCTGTTTGCGTATCTTATTTTTTATACCTGAATTACATCAAAGATTCAATAATTAATACTTTCTACCTTGTTATTTTCTTGCAGTTGTCCATAGTACTAGAAGCGGACATAATATCCTGTTCAACCACCATTAGTGCAAATCTTGCCCCTCATAGAACTATGTAGAAGCACAGCGTTATCAATCCCAACTGTACTGTCCATACACACACATCATGATTCTTCCATTCTATACCCCTTCTTTGTTCTATACCTGTCAGAGATGGGAACTCCATTATCATTCAACTAACTTAGGTGCTTGAACTCAACAAGGCAATCCAACACAGTCCAGCATTCCACAACCATAGTGAGTTATCTGAAAATGTTGTCAACCATAGCCATTTACAGCTCAACTTAATATTATGGCCCCGCAATGTATACTTCATTTTTATAGTTTTCTACTGGATAGTTAAGCCCTAGATAGAGCAAGACTTATATACCAACACATGTACTCTATATTTCTTATGAGGTCAGTGAAGTCCCCTCAGGGTTTTTCTTGTAGTCCTGTACCTTATTCTGTAGATCCTTTATCTGTGTCATCCATGTGGATGAGTCACGGCCAATGCTTGACCAGTTTGCTCTCTGTGAGAGCCTGAGAGAAAGTTTTCTCTCCATGTGACTCTCCCCAGGCACACTATAGAACTTTGATCTCTTTCCTCTGTGGCTCCATAATCTTCTTGCTCAGAAAATAATGGAGTATTACTCAGCTATTAAGAATGATAAGTTTGAAGCATTTATAGTGAACTGCATGCCACTTGAACATATACTCATAAGTACAATAAACCAGACACACATGTGTAAATATCGTATAGTCTCCCTAGTATAAGAAGTAAAAAGCAGAAATACAAATGGAAATGTAAAACAACAACTAAAATCAATTGAGTCCGATAAGGCAAAGTGAATGGCATATGCTGCAGGATACTAATCAGATTTTCTTCTGCATGGTTAACAACCTAAGTTCACAGATCAAAGTTGGAGAAATAGAAGAACCACAAGGTCAGCCAACATTTTGGCCCTAGCCTTTCAAGGTCAGCGAAGACTCAGGACATAGGAGAACTTGTACTGCAACATCATGAAACTCAGTTGAGCTCCAAATTTTCCAACTATTCTCCTTTTGGGTATTTTCCCCCAAAGTACTGCAAACATAATAATATAGTGATATATATGCACCTATGTTCACAGCAGCACCATTTGTCATATGTAAAACTTGGGAGCAGCCAAAATGCTTACCACCTAAGGAATGGATGAAAAACATGTGATATTTTTATACAGTGGACTATTATTTAGCTATTAAGAAATACAAATTCAAAGTCTTCACAAGTAAGTAGATGCAACTAGAGGACATACACCTAAGTGAAATAAACCATACCCACATATATAAATATCACATTGTCTCCCCAGTCTAAGAATCCAAAAGAAGAAAGAAAACTGGAAATGGATAACAGATATAGTAAAAGGAAAAGAAACAGCACTTAACGGTTTAAACAATGAAGAGGAGAGAAAGGAGAAAAGATAGGGAAAAAGGTAGAGGGAAAAACATGCAAGTATATACACAGGAAGGCTGAGGTGATTGTACTAAAAATTTCCACCAGTTTTTTGTGTAGAATTTTTGCCTTGACTAATTCTGTGTGCTGATATCTGCATCTAAGCAACTACCCAGAGGTAAGCAGTGTGTAATACAAAAGCCATGCTTGAATGCCTGTCCCCCTGGTCATTTATATGTGTAACATTTCTAACATCATGTCAGTTATTACTATACTCTCTTTAAATGTTAAAAAAAGGTAAGAGAAGCAAAAAAGAGATGCCAAATTTAAAGTTTCTTTAAAGCAAGCAGTAATATTCAATCATATATCCAATCTTACATAAGTATATCAGTTAATCTGAGCAACATATTTGATGATAAAATATGTAATGGATTAACCATTGCTTAAGCCAGTCTTGTTCTGAATGTATGTAACATATGTATTGCTGTATGTTATCCTGTTTCTGACTTTTTTAAATTTTTGTTCTTGCATTGGTTTTATTCTTCAAATTTAAATAAAATATTTTTAAAAAGAGAAAAGCTCTCATTAATGCACCTAAATCATAACAAAATGATCCCAAACTTATTCTACATGTAATTCAAGATGAAAAGAACATTGGAACAGTTTTGAATTCTTTAGGTATTATTTTAATGCAATTTAAATACTAATTTAACAACATTTACTGGTAAATTTCACAATAATTTTAATGTGAGTAAACTCTTTTTCATGCTTAGATCTTAATTTGTAAGTAATGCACATGCTTCAATTTTCTCCCTGAAATTTTAGAAGGAATTGAACACATTAGGATCACGCATTTTACTGCCACCTTTGTGTTGTACTTTCTTGTCTTTGACACAATTTACAGGACAATGCAGTTGGATGTGATTTCTGCAACTAAAGTGCCTGGGCTCAATGTTTTGTTTTTGTGCCACAGAGTTTCCATGAACACACAGGTTAGTTATTCCTGAGTGCCACTCTTCAACCTGAGGTATACCTCCAACACCGCCATCAGCGGAGGAGGCTCCATGCCCTGTGTAAGGGTGGTCATTTCAATCAACTGAATAAGAGCATCATATAAACGAAGGGCTACTCTTTACAGGATGGTTAATACTGGTTAATGTGTGATGGGTCACAAAAAAGAGAAAATACTAGTAAATACATGAATTTACTATTTATTTATTTTATATACTTAGAATCTTCCTTTAGGAGAAAAAAAAAAACATTTATACCAATTTACTCCAAGAGAAGCTTTTGTTTCATTTTGTTTTATCCAAAGGCAAAATTAAAGTGTGAATGAATTAAAAATGACCAACAAATAAATGACACCATGCTCAACATTTGTGGCCATTTGAGAAATACTGGAGAACTCTGAATTTCCACCTTACCCCAGGAAGAATGGCTGTCATCAAAATTCCAGCAATAAAAAATGGCTGGTGAGACCATAGGGAAGAAAAAAATCACTTGCATCTCTGTTGCTGGTGAGAATGTGAGCTACTGCAACCACTGTGAAAATCAGTATAGATATTTCTCAAAGAACTAAACACAGAGATTCCATTTGCTTCAGCCACTCACCTTCCAGGTATGTAACCCAGAGTTAGATAGCATATTGTAGGGCTTTAAACTAAATAAAATTAAAACAAAGCACTCATATGCATGCTGACAACCTCAATAGTCATACAAGGTCAATCCTGACAGTGGCTTATGTGTCCAGCAACACACGAATGGGTGCAAACAATGTGCTGATTGTACACAGTGAATTGTTGATCCTCCTGTTTTTATCCTCCTGAGCACTGAGATTACAGGCAAG
>PVKA01052765.1:0-11527 GCA_004027165.1 Ctenomys sociabilis
ATGTCTGTAATTGTATTTCACAATTTCCCAGAACTCCTTCTCATTCTGATTATTCTTTCTTTAGAAGGATTTCTTGAATGCAATATGTTTTTATCATATCTCAGAGGACATATTTAAGTTTTGTTCTACTCCTTCATGTTTCTATTTCTAAGAAGAGTCTAGTTTCTTCCCTTCCACTTGTTTTGGCCTTGTTCTGTGTGTAGAGAATGCCCCGAAGCTGTACTGGCCCTTGGCTCTGTATTCACATGAGCTCTAGGAGCATGATGGGAGATGCTCTTCTGTGAACCTTCTTGGAGGAGGGACACATAGGATCCAGCATGCGTCCGACCTCTAGTTTTCTTCCCATGTAGATTTCTTCTGAGAGGAGCCCTCCTTTCTCTGCCTTAGGGTGAAAGCACTGCAGGGAGGGTGCTCTGATGAGTAACACCTCAGCACTCAGGTGACCCCAAATTCCCATTTTTGCTGCGATACCTGGTGTCTAGTGGGGCTCTGATATGTAGACTTCAAAGCCTCCCACAAGTTAGAGAGCCTCCTGCAGGCATGGTGGTGCAGTTGCTCAGCCGAGCAGGCTGGAGAGGAGAGCTGGGATTCTGCACTTTTTGTGTTTGGAGACTGGGTCTCAATGTGTGGTTAAGGTGGGTCTTGAACTCACCTGCTAGCTTCAGATTGATGTAGCCTTTCTGCCTCGGCCCAAGTGTTGAGATCACAAGTGTGTGCCACTATTCCAGGCTACTATTCTTTTTTTTTTTTGTCTTTTTTTGAGGCAGGGTCTCACTGTGCAGTTCAGGCTGGCCTTAAGCTCACTTTGTAGCTCAGGCTGGTCTCGAACTCACAACAATCCTCCTGCCTCAGCCTCCCTAGTGCTGGGATTACAGGCATGCGCCACCACGCCCGGCAGGGCTACTATTCTTTATGTAGAATGCAAACACCCCTGCCTGTCTGTGATTCACAAGGCCCTCCTTGGTACTGCAGGGCAAGCCAGCTTCCTGACCAGGTGGGCTGGGCCCTCTATTTTATATCTTCCAAAATCTTCTTAAAGTCTTTTGTCTGACGTCATCTCTTCTCCCACTCATTTTGTCCATATGCATTTATACCTGTTTCATGCCTCTATTATTATTTTTTTTCTGGGATTTTTTTTTTTTTTTTTTTTTTTTTTTGTGGAACCAGGGATTGAACTCAGGCCCTTGCGCTTGCCAGAGAAGTGCTTTTTCTGGGATTCTTGAGGGGTGCGGTGTGAGATCAGCTCTTGCATGTGTTTTATCAGGAATAATAAAACAATTCTGTTCTGTGCTGATAAATGGGCTAAAAGAGCCCAATTTAGAATATAACACTATAGAGATTGGGCGTGGTGGTGCATGCCTCTAATCTCAGCTCTCGGGAGGCTGAAAACAGGCAGATCACTATGAGTCTGATCTAGTTGTGAGACCCTTAACACCCTGCTAAAAAAAATCTAGAGGGACTGTGGAGATAAAGAAACCCTTCTCCATTGTTGGTGGGAGTGCAGAGTGGTACAGCCACTGTGGAAATCAGTATGGAGATGTCTATAGAACCGGGGATTAGAGATCCCACTCTACTCAGCTATTCCTCTTCTGGGTACCTTCCAGAGTAATTAAATACCTCATTTCATAGTGAGATATGTGCAGCCGTTTTTATAGTGCACAGGCTGCGACTCAGATCCCCATTAACTGAGAAATGGACACAAAAGATGTGGTATTCTTTTACAATGGAGCACTACTCAGCCACAAAGGAAGATAAACTTCAGGCTGTATAGGTAAATTGGCATAACTTGAGACGACATTCATAAGTGAAGTAAATCATTCCCATGTGAGTAGATGTAATGGCTCCCTGGTGTGCGACACTGAGAGTAAATGAGTTCTAAAATGTACCATAGATATTGTGAAATGGGAAGAAATTGTTCTGAAAGGTTAAGGAGCTAGGTTGGGTGAAAGGAGAAAAGAAAGTAGAGAAAAGGGAAAAATGCAAGTGAATTGTACTATTCGTGTGTCTTGGTTCATTAAAATGGGACGTGTGAACCAAATTCAATGGGGAAGCATTTACTCCTATATCTTTCATCCTGAGCGAGTACTTTAAAGATAACAGCAATATGTAATATATTAACTATTGCTATTCTATTATTTTGCTTTGAATTTTTTTACCTTTTTACCATAAAATAAAAAAATACACAAAATCAGGAAAAAAATAGAATATAACACAATACTGATGCTTTTTTTTTTTTTTTCCTGCAGTACCAGGGATTGAACTCAGGACCTTGCACTTGCTAGACAAGCGCTTATTCTTCTGAGCTATTTCCCTGGCTTTAGAATATAACACAATATTATGCCATTTAGCCATCTTGTCCTGCTCAGACTCCCTTTGTCCCACCATTTAGAGATTGATTTCCTCTCACAGACTTTCAGTCCTTGAAGCAAGTGCTTGAAATATTTTCTTTGTGTTTCCGACAGCATCACATGCCTGGCACACAATAACTGCTCCAAGCACATGTGATTTTTTTTTTTTTTGGTGGTACCAGGGATTGAATTCAGGACCTTATGCTTGCCAGACAAACACTTATTACACTGAGCCGCCTTCCTGGCCCCAAATGTGATGCTTGGTGTGTGGTAGGAGAAGTGCAAGGAGAAGAGGGATACAGACAGAAGGTGATGGCAGAGGTACAAGCCGTCCTGCAGTGATGGTGCGGAGCTCAGGGTTCCCGGGAGCTGAACACTGCAGCCCAAAGCCTCCTGGATGGGGCAGGGTGTCCTCTGCTTACAGCTCAGGAAGCAGCTCAGATCTGCAGTTTGGCCAGATCTCTGTCTTAAGTCTGTTCAGGCTGCTATAATAAAACTCTATGGAACTATGTGGTTAAGGTTCATGAGAAGAACAGATTTAATATAAAAATATTATATAAAGTAATTTATATGATTCACAAGGCGAATCAGAACTCCAGAGGGTGGAGTTCTGGAGTCGAGGGTCTGAGTTCTCCATGTGAGTCCATATCGGGAAGCTGCAGGGTCTGGGCTGGAAGGCTGGAGACGGACATCCAAAAGTGATAGCAAAGGCTGGAGCCCCTCCAAGGAAGCAAACAGGCACACTTCCCCCTTCTTTCCCTTTTTATCCCACAGGCTCCAAGCCTATTGGTTGGTACCGCCCACATCTGGGGTGGAGCTTCTGTTTTCATTAAGTCAATCATCCGCACAAGCCCAGAACTGTGCTGAGCCAATCAGCTAGAGTCATGGATACCAGATGAACCCCAAGGCCAAGGAGACAACCAGTTTCCTGTCTGGTGGGGGCCACTTCCCCATTCTGGCTGTATTCTCACTGGTGAAAGGAGGGGTGGGGTTGTTTCAGGGTCCTCCCCCTTTTTTCAGTGGAACTGGGGATTGAACTCATGGGGGTCCCCTTGATAAGGACACTAATCTCATTCGTGGGCATTCTGCCTCCCCAACAGCTCCACCTCCTAACACTAGATGTTCGAGTAGGATCTTCACGTATCAGTTTGGGCAGTGCACAGACCCTGAGCTCTGACCCCAGGCATGTTTCCTTTTAAACTCAGTGCTAGGGCAAAATACTTTCGGCTTCTTTCTTTCCTTCTTTTGACAGGGTCTCATTAATGAATCAGGCTGGTCTGGAACACGCTACATAGCCCAGAGTGGTCTTTTTTTTTTGGGTGGAACTGGGGATTGAACTCAGACCCTTACGCTTGCCAGGGAAGCGCTTATTCCACTGAGCCATCTTCCCGGCCCCCAGAGTGGTCTTAAAGTTATGGTGTTCTTCCACCTAGGATTACAGGTATGCACCACCACACCTGACAGATTGTAATTAGCTTTCTTTTCCACTGAGCTCCTGTAATTAGCTTTAATTTGAACAGTTAATCTTAGAAAAATATTGGGCTTCCTTGAGGGGAGGAGGGAATGAAGCTCTCTGGTGGGTGCAGAGTTTCAGTTTGTAGAATGAAAACATTTTCTGGAGGTCCGTGATGCCTGTAGTCTCGGCTCTTTGGGAGGCTGAGGTGAGAGGACCGTTGAGTCTGCAGATTCAAGACCTGTCATGGAGATAGCTCAGTGGTCTAAGCACCTGCCCAGGCAAACACAAGGACCTAGGTTTGATCCCTGGTACCACATGCCATGCTGGTCCCTCCCAAGGCATACTGAGCAGGCCACCAAGACTGGCTATAATCCCAGCACTGAGGAGACTAAAACAAGAGGATCACTGTGCATTCAAGCTGCACAGTGAGACTCTGAGCCAAATACAGACAAATAAAAAAAAGACCAACATGGGAAACCTTATCTCAAAAAGTAGAAAAGTTAATTTTCACTCTTAGTCCTAGAACCCAGAGCCTCCTCTGTGCTGAGCCTTGCTGTATTTTATTATTATTTTTTTTTTGCAGAACTAGGGATTGAACTCAGGACCTTGCACTTGCCAGGCAAACACTTATTCCACTGAGCTATCTGCTAAGCCCTGGGCTTTCTTGACTAATGCTTGAGATCTACCACTGAGCTGTACCCCGGTCCAGAGGAAGGTAAATTTTGTTATTTATATTTCATCAGCATGAAAAATTAAAAAAAAAAATCTCTGTCTGGAGTCTTGACCTCTTGACATGGGCAGCTCTTGAGCACAGAGCTCCTCTTGCCTTCTTACTGCGGCCTGGGGAGCCGCTGTGCAGGCAGAAATGTGGCTGGCCAGCGGCCAAAGTTCTGGATCACGACGGCAGCATGGCCCTGTGCAGGCCAGGTCCGCATCCGTGGCTGCAGTGACTCCTGAGCGCCTTCAGCTTCCAGGATCCAGGGAGCATGGCTCTGCCTGAGGACGTGGCTGGCAGGGCCTGGTCCTTCAGGCAGGAAGCAGAAGTCAAGTGGGAGCGGAGCTCGGCTGTGCGGGACGTCGGGACGGGGCCCTGCATCCCTGGCTGCCATTCGCAAGACGCTGTCCCTGCCTGTGACACCCACCAGCGTCCCCAGACCTTACCAAGTCTCTGCGGGGTAAAACCACAACTGTTAGAGACAGGGACAAAGTATCCATGAAGCACAAAGATCTCAGTGCCCTCTTGCTGCTAGAATAAAATAATAGAAAACTAGGACCGGGGCAATGGCTCAGTAGAATAAGTGCTTCCCTGAAGCACAAGGGCCTGAGTTCAATCCCCGGTTACACACACACACACACACACACATACACACACACACACACACACACACAGAGAGAAAAGAAAATTAGCTGGTATTTGAATATTTGGTTTTGTATGTCTGGGTGTGAAGGCCCACACCTATAATCCTAGCATGCCAGGAGGCTGAGACAGGAGGATCAAAAATATGGGCACAGCCTGGGCAACTTAGTGGCTTTGTCACAACTTGCCTCAAAAGAAAAAGAAAAAGGAGCCTGGGAAAGCCAGGCATGGTGGCGCAGGCCTGTAATCCCAGCACTCGGGAGGCTGAGGCAGGAGGATTGTTGTGAGTTTGAGACCAGCCTGAGCTACAAAGTGCGCTTAAGGCCAGCCTGAACTGCACAGTGAGACCCTGTCTCAAAAAGACAAAAAAAGAAACAAAAAAAACAAAAAAAGAGGGGGGGTGTTGGGGAGATGGCTCAGTGGAACGAGTGCTTGCCTGGCAAGTGCAAGGGCCTAGGTTGAATTCCCGGGTCCGCCAAAAAAAAAAAAAAAAAAAAAACCCATGAAAATAATTAAGATGTGGCTTATACATGTATCAGCTCTCCACAACAAACATAACCATTCACTGCAAACACGATTAATAAAAATGCATTATGCCTGGAGAAAAATGTTGCCATCAAGGCCCTGAGCTGAATCTCCAGCATCACCCCCCAAAATAAGTTTTGTTTTTCGCTTTGTGCCAGCCGTTGTGATATCTGACCAATTAGCTCATTTAATCAAGCCAGTTCTCTGCGTAATTATGAACCACCTCTTCTTACAGTTGATCACATTGAGTTTAGAGAAATTAACTCCTTCCCCAGTTCATCAAGCTAGGAAATACAGAAGCCAGGATTCAAAGTCTGGTCTGTCTGTCTTTCTTTCTTTCATCTTTTTGAGACAGGGTCTCACTATGCAGTTCAGGCTGGCCTTAAGCTCACTTTGTAGCTCAGGCTGGTCTCGAACTCACAACAATCCTCTTGCCTCAGCCTCCAGAGTGCTGGGATTACAGGCCTGTGCCACCAAGCCCTGCTTTTTTTTTTTTTTTTTTTTTTTTTTACAGAGCCAGGATTGAACTCAGGCCCTTGCGCTTGCCAGGGAAGTGCTTATTCCACTGAGCCATCTCTCTGGCCCTCTTTCCTTCCTTCTTTTTTTTTTTTTTTTTTGAGATAGGGTAGCTTAGGCTGGCTCTGAACAAACGGATATCCTCCTGCCTCAGCCTCCTGAGTGCTGGGATTATGGGTGCGCTCCACCAGACCCTGCCTTGGTTTTTAATTATTGATTACTTATTTATTTATTCTCTTGTAGATTAATTTATATGATGATGCCTCAGGAGTCGCCTACCCGTGATAGTGTGCGATCAGGCCAGCTTTATTTTCTAATTGCCTGGGATCCGAGGAATTAAAGATGGTATGTGAGACCCACAGAGGCTGGGGATGTTATGTGGTCTCCTCAGCTCTGGCTCTGAGATGCAATGGCTGCGAGTTAGGCGATAAGAACATTGCCTTGCTGGTCTGCGGGGAGGAGGCTGGGTCAGGAGGCTGCCGCAGCCAGCCCTTCTCCACTGTGCTAACACATGGTGCGCTCCGCCAGCAGAGGGCGGGCGTGTGGGCCCGTGAATAGGCGGGCAGGGAGCCGCCGCTGAAGGTTTAGCTAGAAGGGCAGAGCCGGCAGGGTACCAGGACACGGCCCCGCCTGTTTACAGTCTACAGGTGGCTGTTTTTACACTTTGGGGACATGGATGTTTGTATTTTTTATTTTTAATTTTTTTGGTAGAATCAAGATTGAACTCAGGCCCTTGTACTTGCCAGTCAAGTGCTTGTAATACTGAGCCAGATCCTCGGCCCTCTGTGTTTTAAGAAATGCATAAACAGCTAACTGGTGGCACACAGCTGTAATTCCAGCCTCAGGAGGCTGAGGCAGGAGGATCACTGCCATGAGTCTGAGGCCAGCCTAGGCGGCAGTCTGAGTTTAAGGGCAGCCTGGATTACATAAAGAGACCATCTCCATTCACTCTGCTGGATACACATGACCTCCTTCCACAGGGATAACACCTTAGCTTTGATTTCCTTGTCTTGAATTTTAGAACGAAGTGGACCCTGGTCTTGTATTTATTAGAGAACTGGAGAATATTCTAGGTATGCGGTATTCTAGGTCCCACAGGATTACAGGATCAAAAATCTGTCTCTGCTGTGAAACACCTTCAAGAAAAATTTTCCTCTGCATTCTCTTCCTCAGTAGTTCATAGGGCAGGGGCTCGGTGCCAAGGTGGCCTCAGTGTCACCATCTGTCTGTGTAACAGCATGCTACACAAATCCCCAGCACGCTGCCCCAACGGGGTGTTGAACCCAGAAGGTGAGGAATGTGCTAGCAGGAGGCACATCACCCTAGTTTCTTTTTAAAATGTATTTAGTACAGGATCTCCAGGGTCTCACTACACAGCCTGGAGTCGTAGTGATCCTCCTGTTTTCAGCCTCCCGAGCGCTGGGGTCACAGGCGCACACCACCATGCTCAGGCTCAATTGCTGTCTCAGTGCACCCTGGAGGCGGGGTGAACCCTGTTCCCTGCCTCTGCCTAACCAGGTGCTTTAATCCGCTGAGCTATCTGGCAGGCCTTCACCCAAGTTTATTTCATGGAGAAGGAGATCACCCCCAGGGCCACTGGCCCATCCTCTGTCCAGCCTGAGCTGTGGCTGAATTGGCCCACGTCGTCCCTGCACCATGATTCAGGGAGCAGTGGAGCCTGACTCCTCCAAGGTTGTGAAGTTCTCTGGAGAAACAGGCTTCCTCCCTAGACAGGCCCTGGCATAGTGACGTTAGTCATGGCAGGCTTTCCCTCTGTTTCCGGTGCTCCCCAGCATCTCAGGAGAAGGGAACATTTTCAAAATTGCTGCTGAATTGGAGAGGCGCGAACCGAATCGCTGAGCACTAGAACCCGTCCTTCCCCTGCTAACTCCTCAGTCCTCCTCGCTCCGATTCCCTGGGAAGCGTGAGGTGGTTGCTAAGCCGAGGGCAGTGGTTGCTGGGGAGAAGCCCAGGGCATCACAGTGCTGTCCTAGTGGAGGCAAAGTGGGTCCTTGAGCCACGTGTTCACCCCAGAACCAGCCTCTACCTCCTGGGCGCCTGTGTTGAATATAGCATTGAATCACTAGCTCTTGGCAAAAATACCAAAGGACAAAAGGGTCAAGGTTTGGAATTGCTGTGCCAATGCCCCCTTCCCTGCTGTGACAAGGAGACTGACCAGAGCTTCAAGGGCTGCGGTTCACCCATGGTGCTCAGAAGGAGACATCGTGCAGCGGCTAGGGCAGCTTCTCCTGTTACCTGGCTAGAATGGGTTGAGTGGTGGCCCCCGAGACGTGGCCAAGTCTGGGCCCCCAGGACCTGTGCATGGGACCTTATTTGGACAAAGGTCTTTGTAGGTGGAATTGAGCTTGAGGTGAGGTCATCCTGGACTTAGGGGTGACCTTTGATCTGATGACACGTATCTGTGTAAGAAAAGTGGGTGCAGAAGATTTGAGGCCCAGAGACCCTGGGGGAAACAGAGGCAGAGCCTAGAGCAAAGCAACCCTGAGTTAAGGTGCACCCAAAGCTGAGAAAGGCAAGAAGGGTCTTCCCCTGTTGCTTCCCAAGGGCTGGGGGTCCTGCCAGCACCTGGTTTTCAGACTCCTGGCCAGAAGGATTGTGGAGGGAATCTATTTCTGTTGCTTAAAGCTGTTGGTTTGTGATTATTTATTACAGTAGCCTCGAGAAACTCGTGCCGTGGTGACTTCCGCCTGGTCCACTTCTTTCCACCCACTGTTTTCATGCCAGGCTCATAGCAGATAGCCCTACCCCTTACTGTGAGCGAGTGCACGTTTTGTCTTAGGGAAACAAAGCAGGAAGGTAAAGCAGCGCTTGGGAGGGTGACTTAGCTGAGGAGCTCATTAGAATCAACCCTGGGATGAATGAGCTCTGCTTGGGCTGTAAGATTTGTCCTTGTGTATTGTGAGACTGTTACTGAACCTACCAGTAGCCTTGGGCATGCATCCTTGGGTCCCCCACTGATTTCCCTTTACCTGAAGCTCGTCGGGAAGCGAGTTTTTGCTGCTACTGTTCCTTCCCTGTTCAGAATCCTCTGTGTGTGTGTGTGTGTGTGTGTGTGTGTGTGTGTGATCATAAATGGTTTCCATGGAAACAAAAGGCTTGGCTTGAATGGTTGGGATGTACACATAAACTTCAGAATTAAACAAAGGCTATTGTTTTTGCCCAAGTTTCATTTCTTCTAAAGGCATCCCAGGGGACTTTGGGATGGCTCTCAACAACTCCCTGGTTTCCTATGCATTCCAGGCCACTTGGCTAATGAAGCTTGGGGTGCTTGGGAAACACCCTGGATCCTCAGGATCCTCTTTCCTGAGGCTCTCTCTCGCTCTTGGCACATATGTGCAAATGTCAACAGGTGAGGCGAGATTTGCTATAAACAAGCAGATGGTCCCTGCAGGGTAGGCGAGATGGAAATTCTAGCCTGTGATGCCACTGTCAAGGATTTTGCCAGTCTAGATCTATCATGTGTTTAGTGCATCAGAAGCAGTGAACACAAGAAGGAAATGGACCCAGGTCTGTGCGTCTGACCTCAGGACCAGGAGTGTGCACCCACTTCTCACCGGTCCCAACGGCACTGCTACACGCACACGTGTCGCCAAGGTGGGCCAGTTATCCATGGATCCCGACTTAGCAGTTCCCGTGGCCTGGTGGGGGAGCTTGGGTGGGTATTGCGGGTCACCAAGTCCTTCCATCCTTGCACGCACCTGTCATCCCAGCACTTGGGGAAACTGGGGCAGAAGGATTGCAAGTGGGAGCCCCAAAATGGGCAACTTACTGAGACCCTGTCTCAAGATACAAAAGGCTGAGGACGGAGCTCGGTGTGGAAGCGCTGAGTTAAATTCCAAGTAGCAAACAAACAAAATTATATATCCCTAGTTGTCCCAGTTACTCTTCTCTCATTGCTGGGACAAATGCCGGACGCCAAAAATGAAGGAAGGAAAGTCCATAGTTACTGGAGGTTTCGGTTCATGTTTGGCTGGCTCCAAGGCAGAGGGGCACATGGCAGAGGGCAGCGGTTGGCAACAGAGAAGTCTGTCTGTCTCTCTTATAGTGCATTCAGGCTCTCTAAGGTCCATAATCCCAGCCTTGAATCACCCATAATCAATCTCAGTGGATCATGAGTTAATCACAAACTCTAGAGGTCCCCACCCCGTGACTGCATGAAGCTTTGGGGGGACAACTAGACACAAACCATAACACTAGTGAACACCAACCGGTAGCTAGGTTTCTGATATTCCTTTGAAACCTGTCCTTTTTTCTCACTAAAAGCACCTCTAGGGGAGACAGTTCAGTGGTCTAAGCACCTGCCTGGCAAGCGCAAGGACCTGGGTTCAATCCCCAGCAACACATGGTGCCAGCCTCTGAAACCGGGTATGGTGGCGAACCCTATAATCCTGGTGCCAGGGAGGCTGAGACAGGAGGATCAGTACGAGTCTGAGCTGCATAGTGAGACCCTGTACCAAATTTGTTTTTTTAAAAAGCACCTCTATTGTTCCATTTACTGAAGACAAAGACCCTCTTTCTCTCTGTATCTCTCTCTCTCTGTGTATCTCTCTGTCTCTTGCTTGTTTGGCACATCCACAAAGCTCATGGTCTCTGCCTTCAAACACCCCCCCCCCCCGAGTCGCACTACACCTCACTGCACCCAAGCGCTCCTCCCTGGATCACTGTTTCTGTTGGACACGGCAGGAACCAGCTGCCTTGACCACCCGCCACCCCTCCTCAGAGCAACGTGCTGCCTAACAGGCAGTGTGGGCTTCCCACGTCATCCGGTCACCGTTTTCACCGTGACTCACAAGCCCTCTGTGACAGAAGCCCCTCTTACCTACAGTTTTGCTCTTCACGCTGTCAGTTATGCAAGTTCAATCATGAAATCTTGAGTCCAGAGTGTGAATCATCCCTTTGTCTAATGTAGTCACACTCTGTGTGCTGTCGTGACATTAGTCACCGAATCTCCGAGGTCAGCATCCTAGTAACCCTCGCTCAGTACCACGATCTGGTGCCACCTCGCCCACCCGACCTCATCCCCTCTTATAGGCATGAGGCCCCTCGTATGCTCGTGACAAGAAAGGCGGTGATGAGGTTGGGCCAGGAGGATTGTTGCAAATTCAAGGCCAGCCTGGGCTGTGAAGTGAGTTCAAGCCAGGCGTATAGCTCAGTGGCACGGCTGCGTGCCTGCCCAGAAGTTGGCCTTGTTCCCAGCACCAAAACAAATATAGTGAGTTCAGGGCCAGCCTAAAGTACATAGCAAGACCTTGTCTCAAAAAACCGAAAAGCAGGGGCTAGGGAGATGGCTCAGTAGAGTAAGCA
>PVKA01052766.1:0-11548 GCA_004027165.1 Ctenomys sociabilis
ATTTTTTTTTTTTTTTTTTTTTTTTTTTTTTTTTTTTTTTTTTTGTCTTTTTGAGACAGGGTCTCACTATGCAGTTCAGGCTGGCCTTAAGCTCACTTTGTAGCTCAGGCTGGTCTCGAACTCACAACAATCCTCCTGCCTCCGCCTCCCGAGTGCTGGGATTACAGGCATGCGCCACCATGCCCGGCTAAGAATATTAGAATATTCTTCATATTACTTAGAATATTCTACTCCCAGCTTCCACTCTTAACTATCTATAAATGCAGACTATTCTTTAGTCCATTGCTATACTTTTTTGTTCTTCCTTTTCTGGGTATTCAGACTTTGAACTTTGTACTTTATTTATAGTATTTATTTCCATGATTTTTTGACAGTTCCTTGTTTGTTTCCACTAATTGAAATTAAGCGTGTAACATTTGAAAATTTTCTCTTCTTTGTACATTGTTATATATTTGGTGGCTTGGCAACGTACTTGGAATATTGTGGAACTTCAATAAATGCTTTTAAAATTAAAAAAAGTAATTATAGGGGCAGCCAAATAGTTCAGTGGATTAAAGCACCTGCAAGCAGGCATAGGAGCTGGGGTTCCATCCCTGGGCCTGCAGTGCCAGCCCCTCTCCCCTAGGGTGAGCTAAAACAACAATTGAGACTTGGCATGGTGGCATGGGCCTGTAATCTCAGCTCTTGGGAGACTGAAAACACGTGGATCACTGTGACTCAGTTCTAGTAGTAAGACCCTGAACATCCTGTAGACCCTTCCCTAAAATAAAATTAAAAAAACTGTCTTAAATAAGACATTCGATCTACAACCCATAAAGAAATATATCAACATTAGTACATTTAGGGGCCCAGGAGATGACTCAGTAGAATAAGCACTTGCCTGGCAAGTGCAAGGATCTGAGTATAATCCCTGGTTCCACAAAAAAATAGTACATTTAGTAAGTATACTATTAAAAATTATACTATTAATGTAGGCACGATTTTGAAAAAGTGTTATAAAGTTAACATTTAAGTGTCAGATTGAAAGAAGAGAATCAGAAGTCAAATGACATTCATCAACTTCCAGAATACAGAAAAAAACTATGATTCAATAAGAAACATACACATACCTAATCAAAAATGCATTAGAAGTTGGAACTGACAGTTCAGAGCAGGAGAAATACAGATATCCAAGAAACTTTAAAAAATACCTGATTTTTATAGTAATGCAGAGATCTTTGAGTTTCAGAAGGTAAGGGGACTCATTTTGCTACCAGCATATTGTGAAAAAATGAAAAAAACTGGTAAAATTCACTATCAGAAAGAGCATAATAAATACATATTCCTATGCATATTGTTGTATAATTTTGGAAGAGATTTGGTTATCCTCATCAAAATTTAAAATGTGAGCATCTTTTAAAATGTCAATTTCATTTCTTTGTATGCAATCTGGAGGGAATAATGTGTATGTACCCTAAAATAAACTATGAAAACATTATTTGCCCTAATTTTTCTAATATAAAAAGTATATGCCATGATTGTTCCTAAAAGCTTTATGTGTACTTACATATCTTGCTCAAGAAAATCTATAAACCAATGTATTATCTTCAAATTATGGTTGAAAAACATCCAGAAAGAGACTAAGACATCTGAGGACTAAATGTAATATGGGATCTTTAATTGAATTCTGGAACAGAACAAGGAAAGGAAAAGGGATTTTAAAAAAAGAACTAAGATTTATTATGTAGGCATATCAACTTCCCAGTAGAAAGGTGATCATTATGTACTAAAAACATGTGCCAAGGCTGGAGACATGGCTTAGTAGCCCAAGTGCGTGTGTGGCAAATGCAAGGTCCTCAGTTTGATCACTATTTAAAAAAAAAAAACAATAAAATGAAGTCTAATGCAGAGCTTATTTATTTATTTATTTTGTGGCTGGCTCAGCCCACTCTGAGGGCAGGGCTGGCATGGCATATGGTCCCGTTGATCAAACCATGGTATTTGCGCTTGCCTAAGCAGGTGTACCAGTCTACTGTGCTGTGTCGTCAGCCCCAAGCTTATTCATATACAGTGGGAAAAAACTTATTTTTTACATATAAAATTGATAGAAGTGCCAGGGAGATAGTTCCGTGGCATAAGTACCTACTTGGCCATCTCAAGATCCTGAGTTCCATGCCTGGTACCACAAAACACTGATAGAAGTCCTTACTTTGCTTTGGAGAAGGTTTGAGAAACAGAAGACAATTTTTTCTTTCTAGATGTTTCTGTTTAAATTCTGTTCACTGATAATTTTTTTTTTTTATATATTTGGTACAGGGTCTGTAGGGTTTCACTATGTAGATCAGACTCATAGTGATTCTCCTGTTTTCAGCCTCCCAAGAGCTGGGATTACAGGCATGCACTACCATGCTGAGTCTCAATCGCCATCTTAGCATGACCCAGGGGTGGGGCTGGCATGACCCGCTGGGGATCAAACCCTGGCTGTTGATCTCTGCCTAAGCAGGTGCTTTAGTCCACTAAGATATCTGTCAGGCCCTCAATGATAATGTTTTATATCTGATATCTGAGCAACTACATTAAGCACAGCAATGTTCATTGCCAAAGCCACAGTTGAATACATAGCATCTTGTTCTTCTAAATGTGTATCATTTTCTAATGATTTATCAATTATTATTATACTCTTCTTAAAATAAATTTTAAAAAGTAAAAAAAAAAAAGAACAGAATTAAGGCTTTTGAAGGAAGCATTGATTTTCAATTATTTGTCCAATCTTGCATACCTATATGTGTTACTGAGCAACAAAACTGATGACAAAAATACATACTATAACAAGCATTGTTAATTTGCTATTCTTGTTTGAAAAATCAGTAACGCACATATTGTTGTATGTTACTCTGTTTTTAGGTTTCCACTATTTCTTTTTGCATTTATTTTTGTTTTTTACCTTTCAAAATAAAATAAAATTTAAAATTACATAAAAAATTGTTCAGTGATGAAGAATGCTTAATTTATTATTTTATTATGTGATTTGGAATTAAAAAGCATATTATAGAGACTCAATTTTATATAAGTGTGTGTGTGTGTGTGTGTGTGTGTGTGTGTGTTTGTATTTAGTACAGGGTCTACAGGGTTTCGTTACACAGATTGGACTTGTAGTGATCCTCCTGTTTTCACCCTCTCAATTACTGGGTTTTTAGGTGTGCACCACCATGCCCAGTCTCAGTTGTCCTTTCAGCATGCCCCAGGGGTAGAGGGGGCATCATGGCAGACCCAGGGATTGAACCAGATATCTAAGCAGGCGCTTTCATCTGCTGAGATATCTGGCTGGCCCTTTAAACGTGGCTTTCTAATTCATTCACATCCTGCACACATTTATATGAGTATATATATTAAGTATAAATTTATGCTTATTATGGAACTGACATATTTAAGCGTTTGGTAAAGGGTAGTGAATGACATTATCCTTGACTTGTTGGAGGTCATAGTCTGGTGGAAGATATAAAATACAGCCACATTTAACTTCTATTTGTTAAACAGCTAATTGCAAAGTTTTAGGTAGATAGGTCACTTCCAGAAACAAACTCCAGATAGTTTAAACAGAGCTGGGTAAAAGAAATGCAGTATAGAAACTGTTAAAGTAACCACGAGCACTGTCGTTAGGCCTTTGAAACATTAGAATGGGCACTCTGGCTTAGAAATATTACTTGGGCTTCCAAATGGAGAAAGCAGTGGAGGAGGGAATGGACCTTGTACTTGCCAGGCAGGCTCTTTTGCCACTCAGTTATATCCCTTGCCCTAAATATATATTTCATTATACAGCTATCTAGATGCCTTTGTCTGTATATTTTGATATTTTATATTTTAAAAGCATCAAATGAAATGTTCTAAAATAAGAGAAGTATGGATGAGATGACAAATGTCAGAGGTATTTCAGAAAAAGTATCAATAATCCTTACTGATTTTGGTGTGAGACTGAGGAAGCAGAAATGAGGTGGAAATGTTGACACCAAAGTTTCTCTATCATTCACTAATGAGAAGATACAGAAGGAAAAGCAGATTTTCAGGAAGAAATTGATACTCTCATTCTGAACTTACTATGTTTGAAGTATTTTGGAGAAAACCAAATGCAGATGTTGGTAGACAGCTTTGTTCTGGCAATGAGGAAAACAATGCAGATTTTCTATTTATTAAGCCTTAAAACACTATATAAAAGAAAATATGACTAAAAGTAGCTTGGGAAACAGGCTTGTTTTTTTCTCATATACAAACAATTCCAGAGGCAGGCAGCTTCAGGCACTGTTTAATACAGGAAGAGGGAAAGTTTGGAAAAGCTTTCATGTTGAGTAAGGAAGACAAAGAAGGAAAGCTGACCAGAGAAGCATAGGACTGGGGTAGTTTTGAGGTCTTAGTTAAAAAGCTCATTCTTAAATTTATAGACATTTGCTGAAGATATAGGATACTTTGCCTGCTTCTTAGCAAGCTCAATATAAACTAACAGACCAATGTTCCTATAAAATTCCACTGTCCTTGCACCTGCTTCTCAGGACAGTGTCTAAATACTGTCATACAGTTTCTCCTATTATTTATTTATTTTTTAGGGGTCGGGGAGATGGCTCAGTGGAATACACATGTCCCTGGAAAGCGCAAGAGTCTGAGTTCAATCCCTGGTTCCACCAAAAAAAAAAAAAAAAAAAAAAAGCTTTATTTATTTATTTTTTGGTGGAATCTGGGATTGAACTCAGGCCCCAGCAACTGTCCTATTATTTTGTAATGAAATCTTGTTTTCTTTTTGGACATAAAGTAACAATTAAAATTACCATAAAAATTAAAGTTATAGATACCTACTGTTAATATGCAATACAGTATACCCTATAAGTAAGTTTAAATAATTTAGCATTTCTTCCCTTTTCCATGTACTCTCATGCATTTTAATAGTATGTATTTCACCATTATTTTAAGGGTAGAACATTTTGAATACTAAGATATCTATATGGATTTTTTTTGTTTCTATCTTTGGTACAACTTATAAATTCTCAAGGTTTTAGCATAATAACCTTACTGTTTGACAATCTATACCAAATACTAATACAGTAGATCATTACGGTAGTTCATGGTGTACTTTTAACTGTGCGTACATTTCACCTTATAACCTAAGATATTCCTAGAATGTCTGAACCACTGCATAATTATAAACTGCATTACGGAACCTAAGCAATGAATTCATTATTATAAATTGGCATATGTGTTTTGTAAGTCGAATTTGACATGCATTATCTTAGGGGCTAGGAAAGAAACAATGATAAGCTTATAATTAAAATGAACTCAAAATGATAAGTTATTTTAAGGAAAATAAAATCAGCAAAAGGCTATTCAATTGTCCATTCATTCAGATACCACTTTATTTCTAGGCACTTGACTCATCATGAGAGTCACCCTGTACTTTAACACAAAGGGGCAGAAACCCAAACAAATGGCTCTGTCCCCAAGTAGTCCCTGTAACAGACATCACCAGACTTCTTTCCACTCATGCCAAACTTTGCATCAGAGTCATCGCCCACACAACCGAAAGGACACCGTTAACCATTGATCTAAATTTAGCATAAAAGGTATATGCTACTTAACATTCCTTATTTTGTGTGCTGTGTATAAGCCAGAATTTCACCTTACTATAAGTGTAAATTTTATAGATTTGATTAAGATAATCCAGAACTTTTATTTAAATTCATACATATATTTAATTAAAGCATGCTAATAAACATGTCTAACTGCATCACAGTAGTTCTTTGTCTTTTGCTCTATAGGTTACATTATAAATGTGACCATGTTGTACTTTTATGTACATTGCATATATTTACAAAAATGTAGAATGCAAAGTCATCACCATGATTAATGCATAGTTTAAAACTTTCCAATCGTATATCCTCTGTCATCATAGTCAAAGGTTAAAATTTAGGAAAACATTAAGCCTAGAAAAATGCATTAAAATATTTCTTCAATGTGGCTGATTTTGTGTTATGTAAAATATACAGATTACTGAAACATTTGGTTCTGTATCTAGTAACTGACATGAGAGTTAGTTATTTCACCCACAGTAAATTGAGCAGTTTAACCCTTGACAGTTTACTGAAACTACTAAGCTGAATGCATAAATTTTATCAAACTGCGCAAATTAGTTGCCACAGCAATGCTTTTGCCAAGTAGAGAACATAGCAGACATTTAAAGACTACAATGCAATGTGACCAATTACAAGTAAACACAGAATCTATGGATGTATTTTCAACACATATAAAGTGTAGCTAATTATATATTTAATATTCTATATATTCACATGCATAAATAGAGAAATAGACACAAAATTCTTATAAATGTGTTGCTTAAACTGAAAAATCAAGATGTAAATACTCACGAAAAGAGATAATTCAGTTATGGCACACTTACACTGGAGTACTATAAATCATTAAATACTATGACTAAATTTGCTACATATGAACACATTTGAATTCATATCAGAATTTCATTTGTTTGGGGCTGGGAAAATAGCTTAGTAGAATAAGTACTTGCATAGCAAGTGCAAGGGTCTGAGTTTAATCTCCAGTTCTGAAAAAAAAAATAGAATTTCATTTGTTTAAAAGCTAAATACATGAACACTCAAATGTCACTAAAACAGTACTTTCCTTGGTAATTTTTAATTAGAAATAAGCTATTTTTATTAATCAATGTTTTCTTCTTTCTTAAAACTTAGGATCAACGTTTAATATATGTAAAAGTAAATCAATATGGAGGTAAACTAAACACAAGTTAGAGCACATTGTAAATTAATATAGCAATATTTTTTTACATAGTTTTGGTTTTGTAATTTTTTTCAAGGATGTCCAGAATAGTATTAAATTTGGCCTTCAAAGCAACTCTGAGTCAGTGTTTTGTGGAGTGAGCTTATTGGCTGAGAACACATTCAAAAGAATGCAAAATACAAAGCTTTACCATCAGTGAATTAACAGAAAACTACACATTAATCAGTGTTAAAAGAACAGGATGATGTAAACATTATAGCGACATCTCCTACTTTGTTTTTGTTTACCTGTGAGATGCACTGGATTTCCATGTGATATCTTCTTTTTTTTAACGGATTTGGTAGAGGGTCTCACTACACAGGTCAGACTTGTAGTGATCTCCTGCTTTCAGCCCCCTCAGTGTTGGAATTACAAGCACGTGACTCTACACCCAGACTCACTGGCCAGATCAGTGAGCCTGGGGGCAGAACTAGTGCAATACGTAGTGCTGGGGATAGAACCCTGGTCCCTGCACTTGCTTTTGGGCAGGTGTTTAGTCCACAGAGCTATCTCACAAGCCCTCCACATGATATTATCTTTAACCCGGTGAGGTAAGTGTGAACATGAGTGCCAAAATCAAGTTTGATACCCAACGCCTACTATAGAATTTACACATGGAAATCTTTCTCCCATATCAAAAATTAGAGTACTACTATGGTCATATGATGTTTTGTTTAGAAATTTCAATTTATAGTATATATTATATTTATTTAGTATGTATATGAGGTTTTGATATATGTATAAGTTGTGAAATGACTGAATCAAGATACTTATTAAATCTGTCACTATGCATTGGTATTTGGATATGTAGAATTTTTCCATATAAGTTTGGTAAAGATGAATATGCTCCAGATTTCAGAAAGTTCATAATCATTCTCGCAAACTATAATAAGCATCATCAGTTTTATAAATTCAAATATAGAGACAAACATACATAAGAACATGTACACACAAGTCACATGCAAAGCATATTTTTACTTCTGAAAAAATGTATTTTCTATGACAAGTGCTGTATTAATATCTTTATTTCACAGATTATGTAATCAAGGATTTATAAGCAAATTGCAGTGACTAAAACTACGATTGAAATATGTGGCCAAAATTTATTTATTATTATTATTTTTTAATCTATTTGGTTGTTGCAATATCTCATTACAAAGCTTGAATTCTGGTGATCCTGCTGCTTTCAGCCTCCCCAGCACTGGGATTATAGGCGTGTACCATTTTGGGACCCTGGTCGGCTCAGCCTGCCCTGGGGATCAAGCTGGCATGGCATGTGGTGCTCGGGATTGAACTGCAGTCCCTGTCCTTGCCTAATCCTCCCTAAGCCAGTGCTTTAGTCTGCTGAGCTATCTTTGCAGCCCCTGTAGCCAGAATTTAAACCCAGGTCTTTTGACTCTGGTTTCCTTAGTAATGTATTATCACTCCCACAGTCTGAAAAGTACTTTTGGGTTTTGAAATTCTAAAGCTTTCTGACTAGAGTACTTCAATATACACTGTATTTTAGTTTCTTAGACTGAACATTTAACAGGAGAGGTGAGGGATTAGTCCTGCAAGATGTAGAGGCAGATTTCACGTAATAGGATTAAATCTGATGTTTTCATGTTATGGTAGCTATGTCCATCTGTTCACCATGGTATCTTCATTAGTGATCCCATAAGTGAGAAACATACTGTCCATCTCATAAGAATGATGGTAGGCCAACCATATATACTCAAGATTAAATGTGTCTTATAATTTTTAGGTTATTCAAGCTTCATGGCACTCCACCAGTAGAACCTGACAAAAGTATATAGAATTCAACTCAGCAAAGAGCCTAGAAGTGCTAATAGACAAACTGTACATTGTAAAATTATTCTTTCATGGCAAATTTTCTGAATCATACCAGTACTGGTACTTTTGAAAATGCTTTGTAGTACAGCTCCAAAGCAATGTTTTTGCCCCGAGTTCTTGATAACCTACTTAGTATGGTACGGACTGTTTTGAGGTTATACTTCATATCTGAATTCTCATTTTCCCTGTGTTTTCTACTGTAAAGTTCTGAGTGGATATATAACAATTTACTGGTACTGTAGTGCTCTTCCAGGGAGCCAGAGACCATCTTAAACTCCCAAGTTTCATCATAAAGAGGATTACAATAGATTTATTGTTCATAGGAAGTGAGTTATGAAGTGTTTTCTGTTAGGCATCATTTTAACAGAGAATCTTTCTTGAAAATTTGGTGTTGGCAGAAAAGAGCACTCTCGCCTGAATGAACAAATTATTTTTCTGAGCCCAGGTTTTCCCATAAACTCAGTCTTCCTTGAAGAGTTATCGATTTACTTCTTGGCTTATGAATCACCAGTAAGACTAAAAGAATCAAAGGGAAAATTAAAAACATATTCTTCAAAGGGAGCAAGTTGACTCTTTTTAAATCCTCTTTAATATGACTGAGATTAGAGGAAACCCAGGGATATCTATGTCATCATCATTTGAGTAATGTATTTCCTGGGGTAATCAGATTTTTCCTTATAAAAAATAGACATTATCAATGACAAGGTAAAGTGCAAGCAATATTTGTAGAGATCCAAGCTTATTATATTTTTAGGACACACATAGTATGCTATTAGCCATAATCAAATCAGGAAATCTGGGCCATGCTATTGTGGCCCAGAACAAGTTTTACAAACTTTGAAAAATGAAGTGGAAAATGCCACCCTCTTTCTATCTCTTAACTAGAAAATCTATAGCTGACTTTATGAAATTTTAAAGCACAATGGAAAGCATACTGGATGCTCTGCTTTTGAATAATTCTTTCCCATCTTCACAATGTCTGCAAATTCATTTACCTCAAGTTGTGATTTAAATAATAGATACTTTCGAGGGCATTCTCTGATTCACTGCTGGTATGACACCTCCAGCTCATTATTCTCATCACATTCATTTTACTCTTATATTATTTATAATTTCTTTATTATACAGTAGTTGCTTATTTAATTTTCATGGCATTCTTCAGAATATGAGGTACAGGATGGTGTTGTATTTCAAGTGTAATTCGATCACATTGAACCTAATAATTTTCAAGCTTTAGTTATACCAGGTTAACTTCAATTAACAAGTTTATATCACTTTTGCTTTTCTCAAGATGATTCCCAAATATAACAAATATTGAGGCCCTCAACTTTAGATTTGCCTTGACCACAGACAGACATGTGCTGAGGTTATCCTCAACACATCACATCTTTGTATAAACCTTCCTCTTATGGGGCGAGAAGGCAATGCAAACAATGTGAGAATTCACTTGTGAACATATCTGGAGTAGAATCAGAGTCCTAAGTTTTCTGAGTTGTGATGACGTGTGTAAAAGTCAACTTTCCCAATGACAGAACAAAGGATCTCACATCTGAAACTTAAAAGAGGAAAGGTTTGTTCATTTATTTATGTTGTATTTTTGAGACAGGGTTTTGCTATGCAGCTAAGGCTGGCCTTAAACTCCCTATATAGCCCAGACTAGCTCGAGCATTCAATGATTCTCCCTCAACCTCCCAAGTGCTATAAAGGTGTATTTTGGATCATAGCTTCAGAGTTTTCACTCTATGGTTGGCTGGCTCCATGAAACAAGGTGATGGTAGAGAAAAGTTGCTTAGCTCACGGCATCTGGGAATCAAAGAGCAGGGAAAGAGCCCCAGAGAAAGGGGCCAAAGAACAGATGTAGTCTTCAAGGTCACGCTTGCATGACTTGCCTCCTTAAACCAGGCCCAACCTCCCACTAGTCCATTGAGGTCAACTCAATTGACGAAATTAGTGTTATCAAAATCCTATCACTTTTCCAGAAGTCAAGTTTATTATCAAAATTAATTGGCACACACGATGTAATAAAATTTCCCCAGTGTATCAGTTTTCAAATCTATCAAATTGGGTTAGCAATAATTTACAAAAATTTATTTGTTTGATACATTTTCTTGCTATGCAGCTCAGACTCATAGTGATTCTCCTGTCTCAGCCTCCTCAGTACTGGGGTTGCAGGTGTGTGCCACCATGCCTGGCTTCAGTGACTGACTCAGCACTGGGCCAGCATGGTGTGCAGTACTGGGGATCAAATCCAGATTTTTACACTTGTCAGGATGACACTTAGAGCATCAAGCTATATTCCCAGCAATGAGACAGCAATAAGAAATAGATATATATACAAAAAACTAGCATATATCTTCTACTTGTATATTTTGTTATTATCACATGTTATTAAAGTTATATAGTTAGTGAGGAATAGTGTTTCTGCACGTTGCATTTTCTTTTGGGTAGAATCCTTTCTATTCATAAAAGAATTTAAATGAATAGCTGAAAACATAATTTTCTAACAGACTTTAAAGACTGAGAGACTCTCGCATTCTTGTGACAGAAGAGTCTTAAATAGAAGGAAGTAAAAGAGAACAATAAAAGACACATTCAAAATTGCAAAGAAACATTTAAAGAAATTGATATTACTCATCTTTATCTTCTTTCAATATAGCAGTGGAGGACCAGCCAAATAGCTCAGCAGATTAAAGTGTCTACAAGCAGGTGCAGGGGCTGGGGGTTCAATCCCTAGGCCTGCCATGCTGGCCCCACCTCTGGGGCCCACTGAGATGGCAATTGAGACTGGGTGTGGTAGCACATGCCTGTAATTCCAGCTCTTGGTAGGTTGCAAATAGGTAGATCATTATGAGTCCAATCTAGTAGTGAGAACCTCAACAACCTGTAGACCCTTCCCTAAAATACA
>PVKA01052767.1:0-11548 GCA_004027165.1 Ctenomys sociabilis
CAATTTTGGGAGTATGGCCATCTTCACGATGTTGGTTCTTCCTATCCAGGAGCATGGAATATCTTTCCATTTTCTGAAATCCTCTATAATCTCTTTTCTTAGGGTGTTGTAATTTTCCATGAAAAGATCTTTGACTTCCTTGGTTAAGTGAATCCCAAGGTATTTCATTTTCCGCGGTGCTATTGTAAAAGGTATTGTTTTTATTGTTTCCCTTTCAGTTGCACTAAATTATTATACACATACATATTTCCTTGCTTCATTAGGTGATTCAGTCTAAAAGCAACAACATTCAAGTGCCCCTAAATACATCCAATCGCACCCGGATCATGGTGTGTTATATTATTCATTATTACATGAAATCAAGGCAGGGTTACCTGTAATCCCAGCATTGGGGCGCTTGAAGAAGGAGCCTCATGAGTTTGAGGCTGACCTGAACCACACACAGAAATCCTGTCTCAAAAAAAAAAAAAAAAAAAATTAAATCAAAGCAAAACAAAGCATACACACGGAAAGAAACCAGACCTCCTTAGGAAAATGGGTGATTTTAGGTCTCCATCAGGGAAAATGCATACATCTGGAATATTTTGTAGTGCCAGAAAGTAAGGAAATGTGTAAAAACTCTCAACAATTCAGAGACACCAACTGATGAATTCTGCAAGGCAAAAGCTGTAACAACTTGAGCAACAAGGTAATAAAGCATTGGATTATAACCAAAATGTTGAGTGAATATCCATAAGTCAATACTAGTATAAATAGACGTTTAGACACATAAATACATACATGTGAGAGAAGACAAATTATCCATGAAAAGTAAATCCGAATAATTTCTGTCAATACTCAACATTCCAAGGAGTAAAACTTGGAATCTCACCCCTCAAAACTCTCTACCACTTAAGAGTAGGTTATACAAAAATGACATCCTTCCAAAGAGACCAGTGTGGAAAGAGAAAGAGAAAAAGGTCAGGATAAAACAGACAAGTATATAATTGAGATTGACAGCCACTGAGGAGACGTGCTGAGAGCATACACCCTGACACGATGGGGCGAGTGCGACCTTTCACCCTGTGGCTCTCCTCCCTCCAATCCACACCGTTAGCGAAATCAAGAGAAGGGCATCTGACAAATCCCACCTAGGGACATTCTACAAATATCCAACCAGGCCCCCTCCACACTGCCGTCATCATCAGAAACAAGTCTGCGGGGCCGAGGCACACACGGACACACACCAAGCTGTCCTGAGGTGTCCCGGGTGAGATCCTGAGATAGAAAAAGAATATTAGGTAAAAATGAAAAGAAATAGAAATAAAGCACAAGCTTTAGCCTATGTATGAATGTTAATACTGCTTTCTTCATGAGGTGCGACACCCACACCGTGTTAAGGTAAGCTACCAGCAGCAGGGGAGATGGCCTTTGTGCTACGTGACAACTTTGTATTAGCATCACAACTTCTCTATGAATCTTACATGCCTATAAACGAAAGGTTTATTAATGAGCATATGTCACAATTTTCCAAATTTATATAGATACATAGAAATACACATGAACACAGAAAAAGTGGAGATATATAGATATATAGATATAGATAGATATAGATATATAGTGGCATTTGCTTATTGCTGGTGGTAATATGAGAATCCATTATTTTCTTAGTTTGTGCATCTAATGGTCTATCTCACTATTTCATATTGCCAATCTTTTGCTTTTCTCTGTATTTATATTTTTAGTTTCTCATATAAGAGAAATCATGTAATATTCAAGCTTGTGTGTCTGGTTTGCATCCTTTAACATTATAGTTGTAAGGTGTATCCATTTGCCTACAAATGATTCAAATTTATACTTCTTCATGGCATAGTTGTACTCCATTTTGTGTAAATATCACATTCTCTTTATCCATTTGTCTGTTTAACTATTGTGCATTGTATTGCTTATACATATTGATGTGTACTTATCAGTGTACCATATGTCAATAAGTTTTTTAGAAAGGCATCTAGAACTACATAAACTGTGTACTCTAGTTGTTAAAGTTGTTTACCATGAGAGTAGAGGTTAATAATTCTGTATCCACTACCAGATACGTATTCTGAAATTGAATCATTAAGTAAATAGATATCAGATGGTGAAATGAGTTTTTTTCGGTCTTAAAAATCAAATCAAACTAAACCAAACCAAACTAAAAAAGCCTATCTTGACACATCATCAAAAGTCCAACACAGGGGCAGAATCTTAAAAGCTATTAGAGGAAAGCAGCCAATCACTTACAAAAATAATCCCTTTTGAATTACAAGATTCTCAACACAGACCTTAAATTCCAGGAGAGTTTGGAGTGAAATGTTTCCAGTTCTAAAAGAAAACAAATTTCCTATCAAGAATGGTATATCTTTCAAAATGATCATACAAAATTGATAAAGAAATAAGAAATTTCCATAACTGATAGCACCTCAAGAAATTCATGACAACCAAAGACAGTACAGAAAATTCTCAAAGATATCTTAGAAAGTGTAAGGCTTCCTTTTCCTCACAACCTCGCTAAGATTTGTGATTTGATTTTGTGGTAATAATCATCTATTAGACTAAGATCGAATCTATGTTGTTTTAATTTGCATCTCCCCAATGGCCAGAGATACTAAACATTTCTAATGTGTTTATTAGTCACTTGGACTTCTTCATCTGAGAAGTGTTTCTTCATTTCAGCTACCCGTGTTTTGATTAGTTATTTGTCCTAGATACCAAATATTAGTCCTCTGTCTGAGGAATATCTAGCAAACATTATTCCAATTTTGTAAGTTGTCCCTTAACTCTGTTGCTTGTTTGCTGCGAAGAAGTCTTTTAATTTACTATCATTCCATTTGTTGATTCTTACTAGTATTTCTTGTGCTATAGGGGTTCTGTTCAGAAAGTCCTTGCCTAAGCCTGTCATTGCTTTACCTATTTTATCTTACAGTAGATTTTTTCACTTTTAAAATTTAGTCCTTTGATCATTTTGGTTTTAATTTTATACACGGGGAACAATAGGGGTCTAGATTCCATGCTCTGCATGTGTATAGCCAGTCTTCCACACCATTTGTTAAAGAGCCTATCTTTCCTCTAGGACATGTGGTTGGCCCCTTTGCCAAAGATCAGATAGAGGAACTGCTGAAGTTCCTTCTGCATCTTCTATTCTGCTCCATTGATCTGTGTTTGTTGTTTTGCCAGAACCATACTGTTTTTATCACTGGACCTTTGCAGTACAACTGGAAGTCTGGAATTATGATAGTCTGCTTTGCTTTCTTGACTAAAATTGATTTTGTGTCCCTGTATGAATTTTAGGACTGATTTCTCTAATATGTGAGCAATACTATTGATATTTTGATTGGAACTGCATTGAATCTATATGTAAAATTTGCAATTAAGGCCACTTCAATAATATTCAATCTGTCTATCCAGAAAGAGGGATATTTTGTCATTTTCTAATGGTCTCTTCAACTTCATTCTCCGTTTTTGCAACATACTGTAGTTTTCATTGTAGAGATCTTTCACTTCTTTAATTAGGTTATTTCCTAAATATTTGATTTTTTTTCAATGCTACTATGAATTAGTATTGATTTCCCCAATTTTTTCTCAGTAAGTTTGTAATAACAAACAAGAAAGCTATTGATTTTTGTGTGCTTTAGCCAGCTATGCTACTGAATTTGGTTATTTATTCAGGCAGTCTTTTAGTGAAGCATTTGGGTCTTCTATGTAAAGGATCATTTCATTTGTAATTAATGATAATTTAACTATTTCCTTTCCTATACACAACTCTTCTTTTAAAACAATCTTTTATTTATTTAGTACAGGGTCTCGCTATGCAGCTCTGTGATCCTCCTGTCTCAGTGCTCCCAGCGCTAGGGTAACACACGTGTGTCTCCATGCTGGCTCTCAGTGGCCAGCATAGCATGCCCAGGGTTCTGGAGCCAGCAAGGCATGTGGTACTGTGGATTGAACCTGGGTCCTTGCACTTTCCAGGAAGGTGCTTAGACCGCTGAGCTATCTCCCCAGGCTCTGTATTCCTTTTTTTTTTTTTTTTTTTCTTCCTCTTGCCTAATTTCTCTGGCTAATGTTCCAACAACTATCTAAACAGCAGTGATGACAGTGGTCATCTTTGTCTTGTTCCTAATTTTAGGGGAAACCTTTCAACTATTTTCCATTTAACATTGTATTAGCCACTGATTTGCAATAAATAGCATTTATCAGAATAAAATAAATTCTACATGTATTTTCTTCAGTTTCTATCATGAATAGATTTGAAGTTTGTCAAAGTCTTTCTTTGCATCTATTGAGATGATCACGTGAATTTAGTTCTTTCCTCTATTTGTGTAATATATTGCATTTATTGATGTGCATATGTTAAGATGAATCTATCTTGGTCATGATGTGTGATCTTTTTGATAATTTATTGCACTCTTTTTGCCAGCATCTTGTTGAGGATTTTTGGATCTTTGGATCTGTGTTCATTAAAGAGATAGGCCTGTAGTTTTGTTGGTTTGCTTGTTCATTTTGTTGCTGCTTTAATTTTTAAATAATTTTATTACAGAAAAAAACTTCAAGCCAAGATAATAGGAAGCAACAATGGTTCATACATTGTGTGGTTATCTTTACTCAGAGTATAAGATATCAACATTAAGTTGTCAAAGCAATATTGGCCCAAATCTTTCTTTCAATTAACTAAGAGAAATTAACAGTATAACTATCATATATATATAATATATGCTTTTCTCTCCATTTACTCAGCATAGTTTCTCTTTCTTTTTTAAGTTTCTTCCCATTTTACAGTTTCATGTGTACATTATGGATTTTATTTACTCTTTCACCTTCTCACACTAGGGAAACAATTCGATATTTACACATGTGTGTTTTATTTGTATGGTCTCAAATTGCAGCTATTTACATATAAAAGTCTCCAGTTTATCCTTCTTTATGGTTGAATAATACTCCATTATGTTAAAAAAAATCTTTTTTATTTATTCCTCAGTTGAGGGCATTTGGATTGTTTCCAAGCTCTAGCTATTACATATTGTGCTGCTATAAGCATGGGGGCACATATATCGCTGTGATATGATGCTTTTAATTCTTTTGTCAAGATACCTAAAAGGGAGTAGCTGGGTCAAATGTGATCTCTGATCCTAGTGTTCTGAGGAGTCACCACTGATTTTTGCACTGCAGTTGCACCAGTCTGTGCTCCCACCAACAGTGGAAAAGTTCTGTTGGTTAATTTCTTTATGACAAACTTCCTTTCCAGGGTGAGATGGAATCCCAGTGTTGTTTTAATTTATGTCTTTTGAATGACCAGTGACATTGAACATTTTTATGTATTTATTTGCCACTTATTTATTTATTTATTTATTTATTTATTGTTGTATCTTTTTTTATTTTCAGCTACTTAAACATCTTTCTCAGACAATAAAACAACCTGTATATGGGGTCTTATGATTTCTGAAACCATATTTTAAAACCAAATTTATCTCCATTATACAGAGTTGTGATATTAAAAGAAAGATTTATAGGCTATATTGTTTTTCAGAAAGCAAATAGTTGCACTGAAAATCTGCTCAACCAACCTTCCTAGTTAAGCCAGTGTTGCAGAATGAAAAACTGGTTCAGAAGTCTTCTGTTAAGAATGCTTGAGAGCTCCAAAGAAATGTTCAGTTTCCTCCACAGAGAGCCACCAGATTTTTTTTATAATCTCCCTTGGTTTCTTCCAGAATGGCTTGGCACAGAGAGATCCCAACACCTTCTGAGAGTACATTTTGCTATCATCATGTCGATTTCTGAGTGACCACAATCCTGATCAGCGCCTTATTATGAGTTTCAGCACCCTTCATTGCCTTGTGAAACTTCTCATCAAAGAAGGCAGGTGTGCTTGTGTCACATCTCCTGATGGCTGTGAGGCACATCTCAATGTCACCTTTTATCTCCAGGTCTAGAGCCTTGTTCATGTCATGCTCACTGTACTTGCTGCATCTCTGAAAAAGATAGGGGTAGCTGCAGGTGGTCAGAATGGTGTTGAACACATTCACATCTGTCCCCTTTCTCCTTTCTCTGGCTTCATATAGGGCCCTAGAATTTGTGTCTACCAAGTCTTCATTTACACCAAGAGCCTCACATCAGTCACCCTTACAGAGAGAAAGCAGAGCCTTCCAGAAATCTCCACATGTGTCTGGGGTGATGTCTTTGGCCAAATCTCTCTTCAGTTCATCTATTAATTCTGGACTCTATTAATTTATCTATTTATTTAGACTCATCAATTTCTATTAATAGAAATAGACTCTATTAATTTCTCTATCCTTTCTTGTTGCCAAAATTTCAACGAGGTGTCTTCATCAGTTCCAAGACCCTTCATGGCAACACAGAGCTCATCTGCGTTAAACTGGACAGGAGTTTTCAGCAGAGCTAAAACCACTTCTTCTTGATGAACTGTGAGGTCTTTCTTCAGAGCTTCATCCAATGGCTTCCCTTTTTGCTGGAGGGTAAGCTGCTTTGATCTGTTGATGCTGGATATTGTTTCTCTTCACCAGAATGTCAATGATGGTTGCTTTATGCACACCTTTTACCGTTATGGCCTTGTGCAAAGCCTCAACATCAGAGGAGGGATTAAAACCAGGGTCGGGCTCACGGCTGACCCTGGACCACCTTTGGATATCTTCACAGTTTGAGCATATTCCTGCTCTTGATTGCAATAAAGTAGCCCTGCTTGAGGAATTCTGATACCATAGCCATTTTAAAGTGTCCTTTTTTCTACCTTCTTCCAAAGAACTCAGGAGAGGCTCCTCCTGGTGCTTTCAGCCCTATTTATTTTTGATTAGGGGTCTCACTACACAGTTTGGACCTATAGTGATCCTCCTATCTCAGCCTCTATAGTGCTGGGATTACAGACATGCACCACCACACCTTGGGCTGTGTGGCATGTCATACCAGACGTGCTACTGGGGATTGAACTCGGGACCTTGCACTTACCAGGTCCTTGTTCTGTTGAGCTATCTCCCAAGCCTTATTTGCTATTTGTATTTCTTTGTCTCAGAAGTGCATAATTCATCTCACATGCCCTTTTTTGGATTTTTTTTTGTTTATTTGTCTGTCTTTGTTTTGTTTTTGATTGGTCCTTCTCTGATTTAGAAATCAGAACAATGGGAGCTTCCAGAAATGACACTAAGAGTAATCCTTTTCTTTTAATTTCTTTAAAGAGTTTGAAAGATATTGAAATTAGATCTTTTCTAAAGTTCTAATTTGTAGAATTTGCAAGTCAATCTATCCTGGACTTTTTAAAATTTCAGTTATAATAATTCACATGTATCGAGGAATTCTCCATTTCATTAGAATATCAGTTTTCAAAGTGACTGCTAATAATGCTCTGCAATTCAGCAGTGACCATTTTGATTTTGCATTTTATATTTATAATTGCATTGATTTGTGTTTTTTCTTTCCATTTTTTAGGTAAGATTGGCTAAAGATTAGTCTATTTTATTCATTCAAAAATGTAGCTCTTAGGTCCATTGATCTTTTTAAATTTTAATTTATTTCCTGACATTTATAATTTCCTTTCTTGTAATAGCTTTGAATTTAGATTGTTATGTTTTACTGTTGTTCAAGTGTTTAGTTCAATTTTGATATTTTACTCTTTCTGTTTGTTTGATCTCTATTTCTGACTGTGGGGTAATGAGGTCCCTCATTAGAGTACTTTTGCTGCTTATCTAATCTTATATGATGACTAGTATATGTTTTGTAGAGTTGACTGCTGTGTGTAGTGAATATATGCTTATAATTGTTATTTCTTCCTGTAAAATTGTTCCCTTAACTAGATATAGAGCTCTTCCTCGAAACTTCTGCTCAATTTTGCCTTGAAGTCCATTTTATTTTCTGATTTAGGATATCAATTCCTATTTATTTTCAACGTTCTTATTACATGGAATATTGTTTCATATTCTTTGTTTTTTAATCTGTGAATTTCTTTTTGGATTAAGTATGGTTTTTGTATAGCATATCATTGAATTTTGTTTTTTGATCTGTTCTTCTACTCTGTGTCTTTCGATAGAGGAATTGAGATCGTGCATATGCATAACTATAGCTGAAAGATATTGACTCATGTCTGGCATTGCACTATTTTTGTGTTGCTGGTTTCTTCGCCTTGTCTTTTGCTAAACTGCTCTCTCTGCCTGGGTTATTCATTCTATTATAGATTTAGTCATTGGCTTCACTGCTTCATCCTAAGATATCTTTGAAATTTTTTGGTAATATCTTTGATTGTGATGAATTTCTTGAAGTGCTATTTATTATGGAAATTTCTTATTTCTTCACCATTGTTGAAAGATAATTTTGAACTTCTGACATTGCCAGCCCTACAGATACCCACTACTATTATGGACTACTGGACTATATTGGAATATTTTGCTGAATTCCCTCACTCACTATAACATTTGAATGACAATGGAATACCCATCTCTGACAAAACTAAACAAAAAAAATGGGATACAAATGAAGGACCATTATGTATCTGTATAGTCAAAATAGGATAGATATACAGCTACTTTCTCTCAATTCAGTGAATAGAAAGATTTGTAATGTGTTTGTGAACAGAATATCATGTCTGCATCTTGTATTATGAATAACCACTAAGAAGACAACAATATGCAACGTATTAATTATTGAACCTGTCCTACTATTAGGTTTTGTGAGTTCTTTTTTTTTTGGAACTGGGGATTGAACTCAGGCCCTTGCACTTGACAGGGAAGCGCTTATTCTACTGAGCCATCTCTCCAGCCCCCTACTATTAGGTTTTGAAACTGCTTCATTACTATTGTTTCTCAGTAAAATTATTTAAAAAGAAGAAAGATAATTTTGAAAGGTATATCAACTTTGGTAGGAAATTGTTCTCTTTTGCTGCACTCCAAGCTCTCTTCACATTTAAAGTCTGTATTAAGAAGTCTTGTGATTCTAAAAAAGGATTGTCTTCATAAATGATTGACTGCTTTTCTTTAACAATGTTCAACATTCTTTCCTTAGGTTGGATTTCTGGGATTTAAACATGTTGTAATGTGATATGTTTCTTTGTTGCTGTCATCTTTTTTTTTTTTTTTTTAAGAGTCCTGCTATGCCTTTTAGGCTGGCTTTGAACACATGACGTAACTCATGTGTTCTCACCTCAAACTCATGGTGATCTTCTTACCACAGCCTCCCAAGTGCTGGGACTACAAGCATGAGACACCATGCTTGGCTTTGGTTCTTTTTTGATCATGGCCTTTTGGGTTCTGCACAACTCACTTAGCTGTATATTTGACTACTTCTCTATATTTGGAAAGTTTATCCTTATAATATTTCTGAACAAGTTCTTTAGGCCATTTGTGTTATATTCTGATTTTTCACTAACTCCAATTAAGTTCATCTTAACTGTATTATCTAGCAGTTTTTCGGTCCATTGTCTTGTATTCTCTTTTTTTTAAGGTATCTCTGAATAACTCTTCTCTGATCACAGCTCAGTCTTCTAGTTCTTTTTTGACATACACCATGTCACTACCATGCACCATGCTTTCGTAGAATTTTTAATCTCTTAGATCCCTGTTTGCAGTCTGTTCATAGATTTCAATTCTTTGTTTTGTTGTCAAACTGGTGATTCTTTCTTTGGTCATTTGATTTAGCTCAGTTAGTTTTTATTAACGTCTTCTGTAAATTTCATGACTGTTTTCCTTATTACACCCAGCATCTTTTAGTCACATCTTTTCTGTGTTTGTGGAGGATCTTATTGATTGATTTTTAATCTCTGTTCTACTCTTTTTGAATAATTTACCTGTGTTGCTTTTGATTTCCCCTCCCTCAGTGCTCCATGAATCAACTTTCAGCAAACTAGAATTTGGGGGAGGAATTTTCTTGCCTACTCTTCTCATATTCTTATGGTTTGTATGTTTATTTTGTTCTGTGTTGTTTTCAGGTGCATATGGTAGAAATAGTTCATTACTAATACAGAGACATTTTAAGTTAGTTTTAATGATACTTTCTGGGCCTGGACAACTATAGATCTTTGTTTCTGACCAAATTATGACAAACTCTCTTAATCTGGAAAGCAGTACACATGTAATTTTTCCAGCACTCAGTCCTCTGTGAAGGGACCACAGGACTGTTTTTTGTGGTTTTTTTTCCAATTTTTTTAAATTTTTATTTTATTGAAGATACCATGACAGGATGGATTTGATAAATTAACACATTGCAAACTGTTTTCATAATGTTTTGGTATCATAGAAGGTGCATACATGATATTATACTTACAAACATTATTATACCATATGTCTCTTATCAGTAAATAAAAAGAGAGTAGCTGTTTGTGTATCTTATTTTTCTATACCTGAATTATATCAAACATTCAATAGTTAATACTTTCTACCTTGTTATTTTCCTAGTAGTTGTCCATAGTACTAGAAGCCGACATAATATCTTGTCCAACCACCATTAGTGCAGATCTTGCCTCTCATAGAATTATGTAGAAGCACAGCATTATCTATCCCAACTGTACTGTCCATACACACACATCATGATTCTTCCATTCTATACCCCTTCCTTTGTCTACACCTGTCAAAGATGGCACTCCATTATCATTCAACTCATTTAAGTGCCTGAACTCGACAACACAATCCAACACAATAGTGAGTTCTCCAAAGAAGTTGTCGACCATAGCCATTTACAGGTCAATTTATTATTATGGCCCCACGATGTACACTTCATTTTTATACTTTTCTGCTGGATGGTTCAGACCTAGATAGAGCAAGGCTTATATACCAACACATGTACTTTATGTTTCTTATGAGGTCAGTGAAGTTCCCTCAGGGTTTATCTTGTAGTCCTGTACTTTATTCTGTAGATCCTTTGTGTCATCCATGTGGATGAGTCATGGCCAATGCTTGACCAGTTTGCTCTCTGTGAGAGCCTGAGAGAAAGTTTTCTCTTCATGTGACTCTCCCCAGGCACACTATAGATCATCAGTCTCTTTCCTCTGTGGCTCCATAATCTCCTTGTTCAGAAAATTTGGAGCTCAACTGAGTTTCATGATGTTGCAGTACAGGTTCTCCTATGTCCTGAGTCTTCGCTGACCTTGAAAGGCTAGGGCCAAAACGTTGGCTGGCCTTGTGGCTCATCTATTTCTCCAATTTTGATCTGTGAAATTAGGTTGTTAACCAACCAGAAGAAAAGCTGAATGGTATCCTGCAGCATATGCCATTCACTTTGCCTTATCTGACTTAATTCTTTATAGTTGTTGTACATTTCCATTTTTATTTCTGCTTTTTGCTTCTTATAGTAGGGAGACTATACGATATTTACACATATGTGTCTGGTTTATTTCATTATGAATATATGTTCAAGTGGCATCCACTTCAGTATAAATGCTTCAAACTTATCATTCTTAACAGCTGAGTAATACTCCATTATATAGAAATACCACATCTTTTTCAACCATTCCTCATGTGATGGACATCTTGGTTGTTTCCAAGATTTTGCTATCACAAATTGTGCTGCTATAAACATAGGTACACATATATCACTATGATAC